>DWDU01001728.1:0-14033 GCA_018245575.1 Jemadia suekentonmiller
TGGCTCGGAGTCTGGATATGTGCCCGATGCATGGCAATAGGCTTACCACCTATTCCATAGTGGGACGTAAACGTAACCGGTGAAACGTGGCAGTGTTCTACACTCCTCTGCCTACCTCTTCGGGGATTACAGGCGGGATGTTACGTTTATATTTTAGTTGTGGACAAAACGATTATATTGTAAACCGCGTTTGTACACAAAAATGAAAGATATTTCTAAATATAAATATTATAAGTAAGTTCGCCGGCGTCCATAGACGGTAGCAGCCATTCGCGACTACTCTCCGCTCACGTGCTGCTCTCGTCATTGCAACAATCCTGTCGCGCGGTGTCCCGGCGGCGGCGTGCTGCAGACACCCTACAGCGATCGCCGTCAATGGACACGCACGTATTGGCGCATTCGAGCGGCCTGTCTTCTCCTAATGCTGCCAGTGTGAATGAATGTGGCTGAAAAAAAGTCAGAGATTAAATCATGTGGATGGCTTTATCCTCGTCCGTAACTGAAAGACCTAAGTTTGACAGCGATTTCTTTTTTTGTAGGCGATGTTAAAATCTTCAACTACCCATGCTCTCACACAACACGTTAAAAAACGTCAATTTGTTTAAAAAACTTGTTCGTTATAATATGTTATATCTTCCTAATGTTGTATATACAGATTGTGATTGAGTAATTGATAATAGAATACTTATATAAAAAATATGTAACATATTGATTACCCAAAATATACTTATCTATTAAAAATATCAAATACACAACATTACCGAATTTACAACTATCTAATGAACAAGTAACAGAAAATGGTCTTTTTGAAAATAAAACGTAGCATTTAAAATGACCGGTCCGCGTTGGACGCGACCGTCTCCACTGATTAATCAAGCTTAAAACAGTAACTGCTCACACGTACGCCAGACGCGGGCTCGCTACGCTTTTTCCGCCAATACAATTGACGGTGGAATCCTATAAAGAATCGTTTTTGTATGGGTCGTGTATTGGACACGCGTAACGAGGTGTCCGTCTGCAGCAGGATATTCAATTTGTTCTCGTTAAGGAGCTGTCTCCGTCTTTTGTTCATGAATCACGCTTTGTAAAGATGCGTTCGGTCGCGCTCCCCTCGTGCTCGGGCGCGCCGTGGACAACGTCTTCCACGCTACCGGCATTCCTTCTGCTGGTATTTTTGTTACTCGCTCCTTGTACGTATATTCGTATACATATCTATACGTACCCACCTACTTACTAATTACTTTCAAGGAGTTTCTGTAAACCAGACGTTACTGTAAAACCTTAACATGATAACTTATTTAGACACATGAACGTTTTCGTGTTCGTCGCCATCTTCTTCAATATGAACACCGACCGTTTGTTTGCTCGTGCCGCGGCTCGACGCGCGACGTCTCACACAACGACACGGCAGCGGTTACTCTGTCATCAACGCTCTGTGCAACGCTTCCTGTGTGACTGTATCCACCGAGTACACTAAGCGACACTAACAGTCGCACAGCAACTAACCCGCGCGCCGGTCCGAGGTGAGGTAGCTGTCTGCTCGTTGCTCGTTATCCGCTGTTCTCTTTATATAAAAAAAATTACTCCTCGTACCTCTTAAATGAGATGTTCCTTTTAAGTGGTAAAAAGCTGCCTCCAACCAAATCCAGTAGGTACCTACTTTATTCAAACGCCAATTCGTAACAAATTTAATAGAGTTCCGATTAGTTTTAATGATTTTTATTTACTGTCCATGTTGAACAGGAACGCTATTAAAAGTCACTATTCACGTCCGCACTCGCCTTTCTTCCTCAACCTTGCAGCTCGCTCTTTGCTACGTTCAGTTGATTATATGCATGTACCTGGGGCCTTATTCGCTATGACCAAACGCGCAAGTAACGCAGCGCGAATATATTGTAACGCGCCGGGTTACTTGGCGTTTGGTCATAGCGAATAAGGCCCCTGATTGTAACATCACACTTGTAATCTCCGAAAAGGTAGGTTATATATAGCTTATTTATGACCTACGATTTATTTACGATCGTCATACTATGAAACGTAATTAAGCGTGGTATATATAACTTTGACTAGAGTTCACATAGAAAAAAACTTAAAAAATACGTTTCAAAGCAGCGGGATAACACATGCAGTGGTGGCGGCATGTCACCGTTCACAAAGCCGTCTCGACTGAACGACTGGTTTCATATCACGGCCTATTTGCCGCGGCAGTGTCTCCGCGAGCGCGGCGACGGGCGCGGAGACCCTCGCGCCGGCACGTAATGGCCCGCGACACTGGCTCTGTTTTTGCTTCTTAATTAGGGATAAGTATCCGGTTAAGCTTTTTATGTTTGTTGCAGTCAATATTATGATAAGCGCCGTCTGCCGGCCTTTTGATGTTTCTGATTAGCGATCAGTTAGGTTAATGTGACGGTGCACGGTAAATATAGATAAATTCAAACGATACGTCGATACTCGGTAGTAGCCGCGAAGCCGTAACGCACACGGATTCTTTAGTACCGTTTAATTTTGTCCCTTTGTTACGATTGAGGTAACTACAGTTATATCATTAAATAGACAAATATACCGGTACATAACGTCAGACCTTTCGTGAAGAGTTAGTCAGTTAAAAACCACCATGGAACACGGGGAGAGCCTATCTATCGATACCACTTGCAATACTAGAAATACAATAGAATGAAATGCTCCTGCCCGTTGAACGTTTAGAGGCTAATGAAGATTGCCCGTGGCGTCCGGGCGTCCGGGCCTCCGCTCAGCGGCTCGCTCGGCTCCAGGGGGCGCGCGGCACGCTGCGGCTGAAGCGGCTGACGTCCATTGCTGCGCTCGTTACCTAAGACCAAATGAAATCTATTCTGCGACTACTCGTACGTATTTATATGTATTTTGGAATCATATTTATATGTATTTTGGAATCGTATTTATATGTATTTGGATGTGCTTGCAAATTTAAATAAAAATTACGATTCGGTTTTATTTACAATTATGTTATTGTGTAAGAAACAATATTTCGTTGGATATTTAGGTGTAGGAAAGAAAGAAATAAAATCATAAAGTGTATGAACCATAAACTGAAGAGTTATAAAATTTACATATTATAATCTCTTTACATAACGACTAGTTATATTTATTTTTGGTAGCCGTTTAATTTCTTTCAATTCACGAACTCGGTTGCGTGTTCCTTGTTGATAACAGCATAAGGGTTAAGATTAGCTCAATTGCGTTTCCATCACAAGTTGCAACATCTATAAACACATTACCAAGTTAAATTATATGCGTCATAATATAATACTCGCAACTTATAGTGGTTCATAAAAATCATACATAACGTTAGCATGTTATTGAGTTAAAGTCATTTAATATTGTGAATATGAGCCACTGCCAAGTACTCGTAGCGTGCAACTCACTTTATAGCTCAATTTAACTGTAGCCCGCGAACTACTCGTCTACCGCCGTCTCGTACGAATTACTGAACTACGAGTTCGTCGTTCATTTATTTACGCGATTGATCCGACGTACTGTTATAGGGCTCCTGTCACAAGTGAATTCTAAAAACGGATTTATTGTAATTTAAAATTCGAACAAGCTCATTAAAAGACGATTTAGTACAACATGGAAGCAATCGTTTCACGTGAAAAATCGCTAAAGTGGCTGTGTGAGCGTGTTGCAATGAGCGCCCCCAACATTAGAACAGCGCAACCCGCGGCCGCTGCGCTGCGCCGCCGCACCGCCCGTACCGCCCGCGCCGCCCGCGCCGCCCGCGCCGCCAGTTGGCACGCCGTGACTGATCGGAGGCTTTTTGTGCGCTCTAACGATGTCTTTGGAGTTAGCTGTTTTTTGGCACTTTGGCTGTTTTATACAGTCCTAATTGAGGCTCCCATTCGCTAAGGATGCGATTAGGCCGTGATTAATACGACTGATGTGCCGTTTTGATGCCGCCGGGATTTTTATTCATATTTTACAAATAAACTGTTGCCTTTTATAATTTTAAAATTCTTGGAATTGGACGTGACGGCGACCGAATGGAATTCGATATTTGTAAAGTTATTTTTTATTGCGAATGCACGGCTGTGAAGCGCTGGCTCTCGCACAGTCGTACGAACCGCTAATGGGTCCATGTAATCGCGTGTTAAGTTTAAAAGCGAATTCCAACGAGCTGACAATGCATAGGCAGTTTAAGTTAACGATGCCGATCGCGAGACGCGAGGGTTATTTTATTAATTTCTGCGGTGTACCGCGCCCTCCAGAGCACTGATCTCGCAGACTGGCCAACTCCGCGGAGGTCGACATGCATATTAAAATTATATTATATTAGTGTATTAACAAAGGCTCCGTGAATTGTGGTAATCGGCCACGTTTTGGCATTTGTTATTTGTGCATAGTTGCTTTTTTCTCATACCGCCCGTTAAATGGAGTCACGGCTTAGTGATTAAAACAACTTGTAAGCAGCTGTGCACAGCGCGGCAGGAGCAATTATGTATTCATATAGCTGGGCTCACGTTTAAGCGTCGCTGATAAGAAATCATGAAAACAATATAGATAAAACCGTTTACGCAAACCATCTGCGAAAAGTAAGCCAAGCAGTAAACAAAACCATTTACAAGTTAATTTCAAAAAACAATTATATTCGGTTCACGATTTCAGAGCATAGCGAAATAATGCTGATAATACAAGAAATAGGGCAGCACCGCCCGGATGTATAGATAGCGCCATTGTTGTTCTGTGTCTTCATTTCCGTTACGTTTATTAGAGGGTCGTAAAAGAAAATTTGTGATTTTAACTAGCGGAACCGAAACGATACAGCGGCCGAGATCCAGATAGCGTTAATTCGATATTAACATTTTCACAAATAAATATTCGTTACAATGTTGAAACTGATTGTTTTCTTCACTCTGAAAGCTTTTACGAACAGCCCGTATATTATTGTGTGCTCGTTAAAATGTAACGATTGCTGGGTGTGTTTTATTGTATGTTTTACGACAGAAGAGTAACATTTGAGCGCTGCGGGCGCTTTACTGCAGTGCCATAGAGCGGAATGATGTTTTAGTGGCTGATAACGAGTCGGACACGTTGGTGCGCCGCGCGGCGCGACCACGCGGCGCGGACAATGTGCTGCCGCCTTTATCTACGGAACACCTCGCCGCGCCTCTTTGGAGCCCTCGGTTATATGGCCGCGATATTGACATCGAACTCTAGTTAAGAATAATATGTGATTTCCACCATTTATTGCCCGATAACCGTAACGAAGTCGCTAGTACAGGTTGATGTTTAAATCTTCTGATACCTATAAAAATCTCGTATCACAGTGTTAGCGGTCGAACACTTCCAAAATTACTTGACCGATTTTTATGAAATGGTTTGTGTATATTTGGCGCATAGGCTATTTTTTTAACCCTTTAGGATGGCTCTCTCCGGCCAAAAAATCGAGTTTTTTTTCATTTTTTCTTACATTTAACACAATAAAATTGCCATGAATTTAACTTAAATGTCTACCTTCATAAGCCTTCGTCCTTTTTTTTATCGCGATTTTAGTATTTTTGCATGAATAGTCACTGAATAATTTAACCGTCGTTCTGTTATGAGCGCACGCGTGCGGGTTTACAAAAAAATGTTATTTTCCACGAGATAAATTTAGATTATGTAATAGACTTATTAATTACCACAACACAAGAAATACAAAAACAATGATAGAGGTGTGTGCCCTTTGGAAAAATCCAAACGACTGTCACGAGGACCCTCTAGCTCCTTGTAATAAATATTATATTAATTAACAAGTAAATTTTAATTGTTTCAGATGGTCAATCAAATCACCTCAACCTGTTCAACTCGAGGCCGCAGCCGAAGAAGAAGCGAAAATCGCGAACCGCCTTTACTAACCACCAGATTTTCGAGCTTGAAAAACGGTTTCTGTACCAGAAGTACCTTTCTCCGGCAGACAGAGATGAGATAGCCAGTTCTCTCGGGCTTTCGAACGCGCAAGTGATCACATGGTTCCAAAACAGACGGGCGAAGCTCAAGCGAGATATGGAGGAGCTGAAGAAGGATGTGGAGAGTGCCAAAGTACTCTCGGCGCATAAAAGTTTCCTGGAGAACGTGACGGATTTGGGCATTTTGAAGAAGAAAGCGATGAGCATCGGCGCGAGCGAGGAAGCTGCGACCAACCTTGTGGTGAACGCGTCCAAATGAGACGCGGCGGCGCGCTCGCTCGCGCCCGGCCTCTGCCTCCGACGCTCGCTGCATCTCTGAATCGAGCCCGCAAGTGAACGATTGGATCATGAACTAATCCTTCGACTCTATAGTGATTAGCGATGTCGTCCGTGGGGACATTCTGCTTAATGTTATCAACGAACTATTTAGTGACCGTAGATGTTTTATCTTCACTAATCTAGTACCGTGTTATAACTTCACTATTTAAAACTGATGTAAATAATATAAGTGTCCATTTCTACGTTGTACAAAAATTTATAAAGATGCTTCGTTCTAATAAATGTGATAGTTGATTGTATTGTGTAGGTACTTAATATTTCATAGAGATATTCGTAAATTATTTATTGTGGATACAATTATCGGCTGGCATGGAGGAATTCTGTTCTATGTACCTACCTTTATCTAACTTATTAAGAAATAAATATCTATTTCCTTTATAAAAAGTTTACACGTAAACCTCTCTTTTGTGCAATAATAAAAACTGTTACAGACGTTCCTTGTGTGCCAACGATAATTTATATATATTAAGCTGTAAATATATTATTATGGTTATTATATGTACATGTAGATCGTTTAGTGATAAAAGCTATGTGTACTAGTGGATCCGATAACGTTCATGTGAATACGGATCTAATAAACTTTGTAGATTTAAACTAATTTTCAATTAGTAGATATTACTAATTTCGAATTAGTTCGACTTAATTACCAATTAGCTATGAACCACTAACGACGTAAATAAAACGTTTATTAAACGATATTCGAGAACTATTCACCACTCCACATTAAATTCCATTGAATACGTTCATAATGATGATTATAACCACATTCATGTCTTGACAATTCAAATTGGAAACGCTACATAAGCTTTAATTTTACTAACTGGTAATTAAATATATTTATTCAAATGATGCCAGTGTATTCGACTGCCTGGTTGGGGTATTGCTAACTTGAAATTCCTCGAAGTCTGGATTTGTGCCCGGTGTATGGAAATAGACTCACCCCCTATTCTATTGTGGAACGTAACTATAACTCGTGAAACGTGAAAATGTACTATACTCCTGTGCCTACCCCTTCAGGGATTAAAGGCGTTGCGTCAAATAATGTTCTTCATACAAACGTTCATTAACATGTAAACACAATATTATAAACCTGAAATAATTGGGGCCGGTCACGTGAGTAAGTATATTACAATTAAAAGTATTGGCGCGCTTCCTTATCGCACGCCGGCTCGGCCCGTCTACTGACCAAGTAAGGGAATTGTGTCTGAAAATCTGTGTATTATAATATATAAGGACGAACGCCAGTTTATTCCACGGCACAGATAAGAGTGTTGCGTCAGTAGGCTGCCTCCAGAAACTTCCTTGTCTGTTTCAGTAAGTAGCTCCTTATGAACTTACTCGCAACATGGATCACTGCTTTTCAAGTTACCAACTGCACTTAACAGGAATTGATGGTCTTACGAACAAAACAACTTAAAGTCGCAATACGAAACATAATATGTAAACAGATGTTACTGAAATCAGTGATCTATAATAAAGCAGTAACAAAAGAACCGAACTTTGAACGTCTATTACTCGTGAAGGTGAACAAGGGTTCCTCCGCAATTGCCGTAACAGATTTACAGGCATGACGTTACAAATAATTGTTCTGTAAAAGACTGTCTTAGAATTGTCGCAAGTAATTGCAACAATAAATAATATTTTTTGATTTTAATAAGATAACATAATTCTGTATGTAATAGTCTTTAAGAACATGTTCGCTGTTTTAACTCAATGGCAACGGGTGAGGATCGCCCCTGCAGGAGCAGAGACGCACTGGCTCACTGCAAAGAATTCATCTACAATAATTATATGAAAATATCGGCTAAAGTATGTCGAAACAAAATGTGGCGAGAGCAGCGGGCGTCGGCTCACGTCGGCGGCCCGTGTGTTGCTCGCTCCACCGACTGTTTCTGTTACATTACGTCGTCGAAGCGAAACGTGCCCTACCTACAACTGACACTGCTTACGGGCTACCGTGCCGGAGCCGTGTGCTCCTGCCATGTAAATATTATTTTATGTAAATAAACGATTATGTGTCCTATATATTTGTTTTATTTACACACACACAAAAACATATGTAAAGATATTTACCTAAAAAATATAATCAGACAAAACCAGTAATTATTTAGCATCGTCATTGACTTGTCTCAGCCACCCAGAGGTCCTCTAAAGGTTCTCTGTCCATATTGTCCATGGTGAACGCGCCGGTTAGATATCACACGGACGACTTGGGCTCCGAGGACGGACCGCGAGACCCGATATAACCACGTTCATGACATAACAATTCATTTTTAAATAAAAGTTCCGAAACATCTGTACGTACAGAGTACAGACATCTGAACCCAAATTAGCTGCAGTCTATGCTATTGTAAACTAACGGCTGATAAAATTATACAGATTATAGATAAAATCGTTTGTACTAGTCACAACAATATTAGTTCTGCGTGGAAATAAAACCCATGATCCACGAATCAGTAATCAGGTTTACTAACTACTGAACCAACGGGGCTACACATTGGAACAATATCATCATCGTCGTCATCCTATCTCAGTGCACTGCTGGACATAAGCCTCCCCAAAGAGCAACAACAACAAACAGCATGCAATGATGTAAAAAAAGTTGTAGTGGCTATACAAATACTACCTCACCCCAGCACAAGATTAGTGATACGCGACTGGATAACTGCTTTTGAGTCCTTCATTCAGTGCTAATATCTTCTTTATGTCTCTAAACTGTGACACGACCATCACTTGACAGAATGATGGTCGCTCATTCTCAAAAGAAACTCGAATAAAATGAAACGTCAGTTCCTTTATTGATATAATTAGTCGCTAAATTTCGGACAGCCGTAGGTGCGTACGTAGATCCTGACGTATAATAACGTTGAATATCCCCACTAGGTGTAGCTACACACCACTAATCTCTCCTTTAATTAGTATCGTATTATGGGTTTTCTAACTTTGTATTTCCTACAAGTATCTCAAAATCTACATTAGTGCCCGGCGTACGACAATAAGCACACCTCGTACTCCATGGTGCGACGTAACGCACGACCTACCTACACCTACACACTGAGAACATGTAAGACTTACAATGCGGAATTTGTGTGTTACCAGTATCTAAACGTGCATGAACGATCTGACTATATTTATTGTCTAGGCGAAAAAAAATAACTTAATATGAAACAAAATAAATTTCCGGTATCAGAAATTGATTAGAACATTATACATAATTAATTAAGGAATTTAACCACGAATTATCACTGACCAGCAGCTCCGTACTCTATATTAGAATATGGTATTATTGATTTTTATTCAGCATGTAGTATATCCTGTGTACATTCTGATGTTATGGATATTTCATGACAGATGTCAACACTTCGATGTACGCATGAAGCTTATATTTAGTTTGTCAGATATTTTCACTGGTTTAAAGTTGAGGCCATTTATTAAATACATATAAACACCATACGAGCACATAGTTCGACCTCAGGGAATTTTCAGTGAGGATGTAAGGAAGTGCCACACAAATGTTGAAGATTACGAAGAACATAAGTAAATTGTATGAATTGTAATTCTCACCTAAAAACTAAAAACAAATACACAACTTTCAATCTCATTCTCTTTAGTGGCTATATATCTAAATATATGTCGGAGTCTTCGCAAGTAAATATTATACCTACATATGTATAACATATACAGATTCCACGAAGGCTCTCAATGGCCGATATCAGAAGTGTTTTGTTTAGGAGGTTTACCTCATATATTCTCAATAGAAATCAAATTGTTATTTTTAGCGGATTCATATCATCTGCGTTGTCTATCCTGTCAGGTATTCCTCAAGAGTCGTTATTGCTGCCTATTTTATTTACTATTTATATCAACGATATTGCAAATTGTTTCCCCCATTCTAAAATTCGGTTATATGCAGACGCCATGACGATTTTAAGTTGAAAAATCTGAAAACACTTAAAATACTATAGGTATTGTACTTTCGTCTACTTACTAGGTATATGGTCCACAAGTGATTACATCCAGCCAGCATTGACTGCCTCGTTAGTCATATTGTTTGCAAGGGCGACTGCCGGTCGTGAGGTCCTGGGGTCAAATTCTGAGTCGGGGATTATTAGATTTTTTTAATTTAGAGATTCTTAGTAGTGGCTCGGAGTCTGGATGTGTGCCCTTTGTATGGCAATAGGCTCTCCACCTATTCCATAGTGGGACATAAAACGTAACTGGTGAAACGTGGGAGTGTACTACACTACTCTGCCAACGTCTCCGGGGATAACAGGCGTGATGTTACGTGTGTAATCATATGTCATATAATGAGTCATGTATCATTGCATACAGCTGATCGTAACCATCGGCGCCCGTCACTCACACTGTTCACGCGCCTTACAGTAAGTACATCTCTTGCTAAAATAAGACGTCCAGCTTTACTCATGATTAATTTTAGTACCCGGTATAAAGTTCCTTTATTCATTTTATATCTTGATACCTTTACTATAGCCGACTTTAATGAATAAAATTCAATTATTCAGTTATGTTAATTGATTTTAAGTAATCAGAAAGTAAGGAATAAGTATAGCGTGTTTGATTTTTTTGTCGTTTAAAGCATTTTTTTAGGAAATCCTGGTGAAGTATGTACAGGTATGGGCTCACCACTGGCTTGCTCTCCTATACCTCTGCCCTACCGAGGATCACGGACCGTTTTAGAGAAATTTCAATAAGCATAGGTGAAGAATAAAGAAGAAACAATTCTGTATCCACAATCAAATAGTCCGTATCGAGTGCATTAGTTTTATCACCGTTGAGTAATATTGTTGTTCCGTAGTTTTATTGGCGGCAAACTCGTTTGATGTTTGGCGTCGCGTGCCCAAAACCAATACTGGAATAAGGGTCGGTACACACTGGGATATAATGCAAGACGTCGATAAACATTCATATTTGAATAAATTTTTTATTGTATTTAATTAAAAAATGATTGATTATTCAATATGTTCTGATTTTTTCTAATGTAATGCGTTTAGTTAATTTACTAATTTCACGGAAACAATGGCACATACATAGTCACACTTATTTAGTTGATATATTAATAAATTTTTGAATGAAACAACGTTGCAGCTAAATTTTTTTATTTAAATATATTTTACATTTAACATTAAATGAAATGCGTTATAAAATGCTAAAGTAATAAAATATAAACATGTAAACTAAGCTTTAAACTTGATATCGACTAACACATTAGAGATTCAAATTGTTAAAACTGTAGGAGAATTGGTTACGGCCCAGAGTTTGTTATTCGTTAATTGGTCCCCGAGTGGCATACGCGTCCAGTTTGGTGCGACCTGCAGTTAATTACACGTAACATTTTTTCGTGGCTCACTTTACGCTGGCTACCTGCAGTGGTAACGTTCACATACAATACATGCTAGTCGTTAAGGCCCGCCACGTCCACGGCTCCAGCGCACATCGACTGATGAACCGTAAACAATAAATAATTGCCGCAGTAACGAGCGAATGGTTATTTTTCCGTATTTAACGCGATTCACAAGATCGTTTGTGAAAAAGTTATAAGCAAATAGCGTGGTTGAGGCGCAGATATCCTGGCGGCTTAGACGTTTCCTGTGCTCTCGGGATCTAACGCTCGGTGTCTTCCGGTGTCTTCGGATTATTTCGGACTCACATGAACTCTCTCAGACTCTGAAAGCATTCTGAGGAAAGTGGGAATTTTTACACTTTGATTTAATAAATTAACCTCTAAGACGTGTGAAATCTGAAAATCCGCATTTCTAGTGCATGGCAGATTATGGAACTCCTTTTTTTCTAAGGGAATACCGGCGACGACCGTGGAGTGTTCAAGAGATTAATAATGATAATACAAAAAGTTTATTCCAACGCTACTTTATGGAAGCGAGAGCTGGGTATATAAGAAAGGTGATGAAAGTAGAATAAACGCGATCGAGATTAGATCGTTACGCCGCATACGTGGCTTAACACTCACCGACCGTATTCCTAATTCTGATGTAAGGAAGATCTTTTGTATGAAAGAGAGTATCGGTGTAAAAATGAAAAAGGCATGCTCCGATGGTTCGGACATGTTGAGAGAATAGCTGATGAACGAATAACGAAACAGATATACTTACAATGCGAATGTTGGTGGACGCAGGCGCCGAGGGAGGCCACGCCTCACCTATGTAGGTCAAATACGTAGATACATATCTTCACACCAGGTCCCTTACGGGGTAGGCAGAGAGCACCGAGTGCCAAATAACTCTATCCTTACAGACCTAGACCAAATAAATAAGGTTTTATGTGATGGGGACGTTACAAGTGTCCGACACCTGCGTATGAAGAGAGTGACGCGTGTAGAAGAAGCACGACAGACACATGATTTGGTGGACTCTGTCCTTTCTGCCTACCTCGCAAGAGACCTGGCATGAGGATATGTATGTAAGTATAAAAGATAAAATATTAGCGCGACGCTTCGCTCGTTGACAGAATAATTGTTTTTATCTAACATCTTCAATTCTGTTGTCTACCTCGTTGTTCGTGTTTCAAATTTGATTCAAAACCTGGGTCGGATATGATTGGATTTTTCTAATTTACATTTTTTAGTAGTGGCTCGACTATCTCTTCGGGAATTACAGGCGTGAAGTTAAGTTTTTGAAATAGCATTATATTATTGTTACACAGCCTTATAGCGCGACTTGATCGATACACTATCGTGTGCCAATATAGAATAATAATATACATGTACAATACTGAAATACCTCACACCTACTGTGAACACTATCTGTACGTGGCAGTGCCCCTAGGGCTCCCACCCTCTTCATAACCACCCGCGACCGAAAAACGATTATTACGACTATAGTTAAATCATGAAATTCAACAAAAGGTGAATAACCTTCAAGGGCTAGCCAAAGGTTTTCTAATAGGTCGCTTGGTACCTTTACGCCCGGTGAGATCGTGGTCGAGTTCTGACTTATAACGAATATAAAATAGTATTTCTATGCGTAGCATAATTTTTCAGTTTTGACGTAAATTGCTAGTTTATTAGAAGCCTCTTGTACAGTGTAGGGGTATATACATATTTCGGCCATTTCCTGGTCATTCGGCGAACGGCGAGTGCTCGAATATTCATTAAAAACGAAACAGACTCACTTCCGCGCGCCGCACATTAAACGAAACTGTGTCTAATTTGGACCGTTTCATTTACTTATCTAATGGCGCCGGGCTACTTCTTACGCACAAAAAATTCTCTAGCGAAATATGTAATTAAGTCATTTGCGCGTTAATTAGATAAAAGCGTAAACGTTCTGATATAGATAGACGAACAAAAATTATGAAACTATTAGATTTTAAGGCACCTGCTCAATCACCACCCAGTAGCGATTAGCTACTGACCCGACGAAGAATTAGCAATCTCTTAACATTAAATTACCACCTGTACGATATAATATGAAAGGATAAAACAAATTTCGTATGAATCTCTTCAACACCCCGGGCTCGGATGCACTTGGAGGACATTGTAGGCAACCCTCTCAGATGTGCCAATTTCCTCATTAACATATACATTATATTTACATAAATCCAAGAACATCCATAACGTTATGAAGTGATGAAGACGAAAATCGAACGACGAAGTCAAAACCGTGATAATATAGGTGTGACAAAGCCTGCGCAATGCACTACGAGTTAGTCGATTTATGGGGTTTCTTTCGCCGCTTCTTCTCCATAGCGAGACCTTTTCCGAAGCGGTGGTAGCTTCATTTTGACGTACAAAAAGTG
>DWDU01001729.1:0-14029 GCA_018245575.1 Jemadia suekentonmiller
AAAGGAAACTTATGTCTTCCATCATATAACTTAATAATATCAATTGATTTTAGCCTTGAATAACAAACTGTAAGTAGTTATTGAATTTTTTTCATGCGTATTCATACCGAAGTAATCCTGGAAATAAATAAATTTGCTTAGTTTGTTATATGTTGTCAGTTCGTTTTTAAGTTGAATTTTAGAACAGTTTTAATGTATCTTGTAAGATAAGTCTTCTTCTTGAAATGTTAAAAACCTATGATTTCATTGCGGTATCCGTCATTATTGGCGCGAGTGATAGTAACATTATGGAAAAAAAACAAATGTCATTATACACTACTGGCCTTCATAACGCTTGGCTTACTGACCCGGGGGTCGACGGCGCCTCATTTTGTTCGGAGCACGTTTATTCTATTCAAAGTTGGGTCTAAAGTCAATATTTACGTTTCGCCTTTGATAAAAAATCTCTCCTATTAGCCAACAAATGAACCGTCAAATGAATGGAGTGAAAAAAAACGAGGTAATGTCCCTTGAAATGCAAGTCATACCTTAATAAAGAAGATTAAGCGGTCGACGTAAAAACTTTCAAATAATCCTTCATAAAAGAAACAAATGAAAGCCATCGTTACACCAAGAAAAACTTTTTCAATATCAGTCCGAGAACAATGGCCAGAACTCCTTTTTTATTCCTCCTCGCACCCCGCATCAAATTTCAACGAGGATAACAATAACGATACATCGTTCGAGATTAAAAGGATGAATCGTTCGTATTGCACAGTACACAGCGAGCGGGCGGGACCGGGCGAAAATAAAATCATAACAGCTATGCACTTTTCTTTTCTGTGGCCAAACACGCACGCATCTTACGCACACTAAACGACAGTACGAAAATACTCTGTGTGTATCGTCCCATATTCCAGCTCATCTCGTCGGGTACGCCGGGTAATTGTCAGGCGAAACGGTGCCGTCGGTTTAGGGGAGAAAGTCTCTTTTCCCAGTGCAAGTTGGACGCTTTGGAAGGGCGGTCGTCGCGTAGGCTACAGGCCACGTGCACCTCGACAACTCGCGCTTAGTTCTTCACGAACTGTGTGGGAGGTTAGTACGCTACATGAATAATATGTTTCGTCAATGTCATGCGCTTTTGTGAGCGCTCGCTGCGAAAAAGCGTTTTTCGCACGCGGCCTTCGACGAGTGTGTGAGTGCTTGCCCACGTGAGTTTGACAGTCGAAACGTTCAGAGAAAACTCGGGTCATTTTTGTTTTATCAACACGATGCGCCCGACTTGACGCGACAGTGAGAGTGTTTTTATATTGATAACAGCCACCGTTGATGATTATATGTTTTATGCGATGCTCGCTTAGCTGAAGAACATCGGTGCGCGTAAACTAAAACTTGAATCAATTTCTTCAACGATGGAGTATTCACGGTAAGTGAAGGCGTATTATTTTAATAGAAACGGAATAAACGTGACTAAACAAATCTGTATAGTATGTTTTTGTTGTCAAATTTTCAATGACTATGTATATACGCTAAGGCAATGTCGAACAAAATTAATCGATATAGAAATGTACGCATCAGTTTAAGTTATATTTTTTTTTAGTTATATTTATATTGTGTTTATTAAATTATTGTCTTAATGGAGACGAAAAGTGAGGAACGTCGATTTTTCGGTACAGTCACATTTATTTATATTTAAATTATAAATATAGTTATTAATCATTCGAATGGCCGACTTACATAATTTTAAATGTTACTACATCGACACATGAAAATGGTAAAGTCAGAAAACGGCATTTCACAAATGATATGAAACGACAGAAAAATTACAAGCAAATATTCATAGACAGTATTACTCATACGTTCGACGGAATGTGTCCGATCAATACTCGCTTCTGATAGTACAATAGTATCAATCTGATATAATTTTCATACATGAAGACCGCGATTAAGTATTCCGATAGGGCATTACTACGCGCGTTCATTGTTTGAGGACAGATCGAGTTCTGCGCATGCGTCGTCAGTGTCAACAAACTTTGTTCCTAGGCTATATATCATTAGGGATTAGAACAGACTGGTGTATCATCCGGGCTCGCTTAAATTTTGGTAAATTTGTTTTCGTAAAGTGAAAAATATGAGGACCATTGCCACTCCCCGATTTGGAATGAATGATGTTTACCGTCTGCATTAATAAAACTATTATGAAAAAATGTGCCATAACGCATTTTATGGGACTCGAAATAAAACTGCTTTATATAATATTTTATAACGTATATGACACATCCACATATGTCGTGGTAACGTTTTTACTGTAACAAAATATGAGCAATCATTTATTATCGAATTGTTTTACTGTTCTTGCATGATGTATATTATTTACGTACCCTGACATCACATCGGATCTAAAATTAAGTAGGACAACAGAAACGTGTAGGCCCAATGCTTAAGTACTACGCTCAAAATTACTATTTACCTAGTCTCTATCTGAGGTTATGACGTTATGTTTATTTACACAAGTATGTACCGACACGCGTATGTCTTTTTTGTCTATATTTTGCGTGTACACTGTTTTAGCTAGAAGGAGACTTTAATTAGCAACCTCAGTATATTTTGTGTCAGCAAATCTGTTCTGAAAATGGTGACAATGGTATTTGTGTAAATTTACAACAATATATTTAATATTTAATTTGAGTTCTTTACATCCGGGTATGCTTTATGAGAAATAACTTTAAATCTTAAACAATTTCAATTGCCTTAAAGATAAACAAAAGAATTTATCACCAAAACAATTTATCGATCAAAGAGTTAAAAGTCAATGAAATTGCTGTGTATAAAACGAAGTGATAAATGAAATGAAACACGGCAGGTCTGTAGGAATAAAGATATACTACATTCAGTGCACTCTACCTACCCATAAGGAATCTGGATTGATAATAACCAAAACAATTTAAATTTGTGCCATTGAGAAAATTCTATATAATTATATGCATGTTCATGCATTGGTCTAATTTCGTCTAATAGAAAACATTTAGGAGTCAAATGACGGAAACGTGTTTCAATTTCTTTGTTCTTCCGGTCATTTATTTTGTCTGACTGTGCTAGTGGGTATGTGTACAGCATAAATTAGCGCTTCCGGGGACATAAATTTCGAACTTTAATAGGTTAAAGTTGACATTACTCGCTTCTAATAACAAAAGTTGTGTGTACTGGCAGAGTATAATGGATGCCTTAATCATTTACAAACAGACTCTGATTCCAGGGAACAGACAGGTTTAATATATGTGATGCTAATATCTAGTATGCACACGCCTGCCAAAACAAAGCCAGCGCATACTATGGATAGTATTGAAATATTTGGAATACTGCGCCAACTGCTGAGCATAGCGCAGTGGTGTTCGTCTTGTACAAAATGTATGGACGTGATTTTCGAGGAAATTCTCTACGCGACGCGATGGAGCCCACCGCGTCGCGTTCCAATACAATATTATATTTAACTCTATATAAATTAACTTGCCTTCAGTATGAATAGCATGAAAAATTTAAAGAAGTGTATAAAGAGTAGGTACTAAGTGCCCTCTGCTTGCCCCATAAATGACCTAGCGTGACGATATAAAAAATAAGATAAGAGTAAATTATACTTAGAACAAAATGTGCACAATGCGCAGACAACTAATTAACACATAATGTTTGCGTCCATCGAGAATCGAAACCGGAACTCCATTAATGTCAGTACCATTCGTAATTACAAGAGGTCACAACTCGCTGAAATTAACTGTTTGAACATAAGCGGCTTCCGTGGAACAAACTTGGCGATGTGTTTGCTCGGTCGAACTTGGAACTCCAGAGTGCTTTAAGGTATTTAATGTTAGGTACCTCTTAACCCTTTCTGTTGTCTTGGTGAACTCATTTGTAAATAGAAGTGGAGAAACTTACTGAACTGTACATAATTGGATATGTTATATTTTTCCATGACAAAATTTCAATTAAGACCAAAATAATGCCAATTGAATTAAGTATTATATGTATCAGGTATGTTTTTTTTTTTTTGAAATATCCCGACAAGTTTCAACCTTATTTGAGAATATTTCCATAAGCTCCCGCCGATGACAGCGAGGTGGTATTGGATACTGCTATAAATATTGTATATACCGAAATATTCACGAAACATTCAATACGAAAATTCCTTTATACACCATCACAACTCTTTGAACCCGATGAATAAAGAAAGGTTTACAAATAACATCATGTCATTACTGAGCTAATAATAGACAATTATATGATCTCTCTGTATTATTATCACGTTGCGCCATACGGGCATACAAATGAGATATTGTAGGGTCCATGTACAATTGTACATATCCAAGTTGACATAGGACTTGAGGTCGTTGTTAACCGGTCGAATTGAGTATAGATTTATATCGACATAAACGAAATATATGACTTCAAATGGCCAATATAGTAATGTATGAAATAAGAGTAAAGTATATTTGGGAAATGATCTTCCCAGCCGCCTTGAGGTAGTCGTGCCCCCATTAAACCTCCCTTGGCAATTGCTCGGATCATAATCCTAACAATTTACGACACAAGTTTTTACATGCTGTCGTAAGTTTTTATACGACCCTAAGGCTTCCGGCAAGGATTAAAGACTGGCATTCATCGATAATAACCAGAATGGACTGCTTATTTGGGCGGTGATGTGTTAAAGGGTACCTATATTAAAATGTCTACCTAATTGTCATTGGAAGGACCACCCATGATGATAATGAGTATGCAAGTAGATATAATGGTGTAATGGAGCGGAAAATTAGATTATACCGTCTCCGTATATTAATATTCGATGGAGCCATTGGTTGGTGAGTCTGACTACTTAGTCGAAATCGTGGGTTCGATTCCCACCCAACCCAAGTAATTCAAAGATTAACATATGTATCTATATCTAGATAAATAGATGTTTACATGTACATACCTAGTATATCAACTACTTAGCTTAGGATCTGGTGACCGTGTGTGGAGATGTGAAGGTACATATTTACTTAACTTAACATCACACCTGTAATCCCCGAAGAGGTAGGCAGAGGAATGTAATACCTAAAGTCCCACGTTTCACCAGTTACGTTTACGTCCCAATATGGAATATGTGATGAGCCTATAGCCATACATCGGAAGCATTTCCAGATTTCGAGCCACAAATAGAAAATCTAAATTAGAAAAATCTAACTGCCCGATCGGCAGACACACTTGCAACCAACAAGACCAACGAGGCAGTCAGAACATATTTATTATAATAGTATTATATTATGTAACAACTGCATAGAATTCATAGAAACTGTGCGTAAGTGACCAAAATAGGTCTCGCAAGGACATGACACATAATGGTAAAGAATTTCTCGCGAGTGAATTGGCTACAACTTTATAATATCTATGACCTAAGACTGCTAAATATTTATAGGCATTGCTGAGACAATAGATGAATTTATACGCGAAATAAATTATGTCCATTAATACGTTAGTATCCTTATGACAAGGAATGACGTTATCGAAATAGTGTAAAAATGAAACGTAACGTCACGCCTATTATCCCGAAGAGGTAGGCAGAGTGGTGTAGTACACTCCCGTGTTTCACCAGTTACGTCCGGTTATGGAATAGGTGGTGAGCCTATTGTCGTGCACCGGGCACAAATCCAGACTGCGAGCCACTATTAGATAAATTCTATAGTGCCCGACTCGGGAATCGAACCCAGGATCTCTTGTTCGCCAGTCGCACTTGCAACCAACACGACTAACGAGGCAGTCACGAAATAGTGTAAATAATAAAAGTATGATAATTTAACATTTTCTTATTATTATCTCTATTTAGTTTATGGAGTTTCAAAAGTTTAACTTACTCCTAACTACCAGGACACTAAGGTAGATTTCAGTGTAGAGCGAACCGATTGGATTATGATACTACATTATAACACGATCAACTTACGATCAACGATGAGGGCTCAAGTGCTGTAACGACCATAGAAACTGTGACGGCTAAGTGAATATAAAATTATTTTGGTTTTAACATTTTAGATTACAAGATGCACAAACACACACACACGCAAGCACACGCACGCGCGCGCACGCACGCGCACACACAGGCGCGCGCAATGGCAATGATACTTATGCAATCTTCTACTTCACTTCACTTCCACAATTTCATAATTAATCTAGTGCTGGTCAGTTGACCAGTTAAATTATTCATGAGAGAATTAATTCTAAGTCGATATGATTCGATACACTGCTATATCGCTTGCAAGCGAATAACATATCCGATGTAATAACACATCATAGCCAGGTAGGTACCTACGATTATTAAAACGAATAATTTTAAATATTAATTGTGGAACAGTTTTCTTTTTAAATTATAGCCAATGGAATATTATCATAATTCATACAAGCGGGACAAAGGCTGTATTTATAATACTGGCGCGGTGTATTTCAGTTGCGCTGTAGTTTACAACTGGTACGTTTCCCACGGCTAACTTCATTCCAATGACATTGTTTTCTAATACCTTATTTTATTATTCACTTACGTAAAAGCAGCGACACGTGAGTTATGTATTCAGGTAATTTGAATACATTTCAAAGTAGGTATATATTGTTAAACATAATAATATATCTCAACTTACAAATGCAACAAAGAGAGTTTTCATGGTAAAATTTTGTTTGCAGTTTGCATGGTAATACACATGCCTGGTGGTCAAACAGCTTATTATTTATCAATGTGAATGTGTTCATATAAATTTATATAGTTATATGTATTTTATATTAAGACAAGTAACAACATATGTACTCTTGCTTAAAACAAAATGTTTTGTTACGACCAATGTCTTAAAGGTCAGGTTCACTAACCACTAAACCATTGGCCCAGTTATATGCACAAATGAATATACATATTACATCAAAATATTAACAGTAGTAAGAGATTGGTAAAAACGATTAACTTTTGAATTGGAAGAAACTATCGTGTACCGTAAAAATTTTAAAAGTCCAGATTCTCAGCAGACTTTTTCCTAATTAATTTATATTCTTAAAACTAATTATTTATTAGCTGTATCAGTCCTGTTTCAAGTTGGTTGCATATGTGACTAAAAACTACTGATTGCTCATTTGCTAATAGTATGTATGTAGTATGTAGTAAGGAATCCATTGATTATCTTCAGAAAAATATCGTCCGTATCAATCATTATGTCTAATCAACATGCGACGAGAAGAGTATTTATAACATAACTGCTAATTTCGAGTCAAACGAATCCATTAGTACCATGCACAGAGATCGAACCGAGGACCTATCGATCAACAGTCGCATTTGCAATCACTAAACAACGAGCCCGTAAAGAATAATTGTGTTCATTTATCATGCATGTTGTCCGCTAGAGTAAATAAATCAGGTGCTTTATAGTTTCAACATGTAATCGACTATATTGAAATTCGTTCAACGCTTTGTGAATCCATTTCAGACACAGAGACGCCGAATGTCTCGGCGCCCAAACGTGGATCGATGTTAAGTATTTTGAACAGATCAAACAATACGATACTAAATATTAAATTGACGTGACATGATTTGTCGTTTCCTGTACAATTATTGCGTCGTAATGCCCACAAAAAAATATTCTTGACTGAACGAAATGTATGGTAATTGATTCACCACCTATTCCATAGTGGGACGTAAACGTAACTGGTGAGACGGGGAGTGTACTACAGTCCTCTGCCTACCTCTTCCGGGCTTACAGGCGTGACGTTACGGAAACGAAATGGGATTAATTTACTGTGATTATTCCGTCATGGAGACAAATCCATTGCTAGGTAAGCGAGTACCACCAAGTAGGTACCAAATATGGCTATTTACAGAACTTTCTGGAGTGACATTATTAACACGTCACAAATTAGTGTTTGATACAGCCAAAGGTAGTTGACGTTTACAAATTAAAACATCCGAAACTATTTTAAAACTACGTATACGGACGGTTAAGTCGTTTATCATCCACAATATTAACGTGAAGTTATAAATAGGAATCTTTTTAACTTACAGTTGAAGAAACAAGTCGGGTCGGTAAGGATAGAGATGTTAGGCACTCGGTGTTTAGTCTTCGCCGCGACGGATCGGGGCTGATGATATAAATAATAATATATTTTATTCTAAACGTAAGTGCATATTGACTCTATTCAAATTCCATAATTTCAATTTTCTCAGTACGTACACTATTCAGATTCGAACATTACGCTTCCTACCAATTCCCGTACTCTATTAGTAATATTCTCCAATACATGCACATGACAGCTTTTAATTAGATATATTTGTCAGTTGCATACGGAACATATTAGTGCTGCGAACTTCGCTGACGATCTATATTTACCAAATTTATGATTAATGTGACCTGTCTGATTATTCGGTTACTGGGTTATTAGTATGATCACATATGTTACCATATGTTACCATGACTGAAAATACGTGCATCATATAGATAAAGGTAGCATTGAAACCCAAATGTGCCATAGCCTCAATGGAGATGCAAGTTTTCTTGAGTTTTAAGTTTGACTGCCTCGTTGTTCCTGTTGGTTGTAAATGTGAATGCCGATCTGGAGGTCCTAGGTTCAAATCCCGGGTCGGGCATTATCAGATTTTTCTAATTTACATTTTCTACTAGTGGCATCGGATCTGGATTTGTGCCCGGTGTATATAGGCTCACTCGCCATCTATTCCATAGTGGGACGTAAACGGAACTGGTGAAACGTGGTAATGTCTACATTCCTTTGCCTATCTCTTCGGGGATTACAGGCGTGATTTTACATTATGTTACGGTTTCTACGCTTCTTCAAATTTCCAAAACCATCCTCGTAATACGTACAAGTTTAATTTTTAATTAAGTAACACACTTATATAGTTAAATAAAACATTTCAAATTTATAACATTATAGTTATAGCTTAAATATTTGTAAGAAATATCATCCACCAAGCATTTTTGAAATGCATTGCAAAGGATTGTGACAATAAAGTAAATAATTTAGCTGATTGTTAATTTTCCATATCTTGGCAAGTAATGTCGTTTGATTAACCCAATTTTATGAAGAAATAATTGTAACGAATATTGGTATAACGAATATATGAAACATACTTATTTGCTAATGAATTGGCGTGATCTTTCTTTAAAAGCATTTGCACTCGACGTTAAGCATATCGCGCAACATGAGACTGCGCTGATTATAAGCGTTGAACTTACCTACTATAATTCCTTACATTTACCAGTAAACACGATGCTTGCATTGATGACTTTCACTCGACGGTTTTTGCTGTTTCAATAAAACTCTATTAATATTTCAAGGCCACGACGGCTTCCGGCCGTGTCGTGCACTTGACAGACTTTCAACTGTTCGAGTGCCGTGCTTGCATTTCCGAAGCCCTTGATCTGAAGTGGTTTGGAATTGGAAATGCTGGATATATTCGTTCCAACGCGAAGCACTACACGAGCTTCGTACTTCACGTTGCGATGTTATTTTAAACCAAGATGATATGATATGATAAAGCATCGTAATAAACGCAATCAATCAAAATTCTCTAATGTGAACACGCATTCAATAGGTTCTCCCCTTTTCGTGACACATATGTATAACAAAACCGGTCAATAATGAGTCTAATACACATCTCTGCCTAACTCTTCGAAATATGTGATGTCACATTTTAAAAATATACAGAGCAAGTTCCACTGTTGTCATTTTTAAATCGTTCCATTTGGTACCTTACGGGCTAGTTGATAACAGAAAATGCGTGTGACTTATAATAACACCACGATTCGTCTTTCAATACCAAATTCGAAGCAGTGTATAAACAATAAATATTTATTGAACAATAGCCGGTATAGTATGACGCGGTCCAAATTCACTCAACAGGTTGCGTCAACACTAAATAAATAAAATGCATTATCATTCTCATTTCGTTAAACTCACTATCACATTGCTACTACCGACTTATTTTCATATGTAACCGCAAAATAAGTACATTATTTATTTATATTGTACTGTATGAAACAATAAAATTAAAAACGAGACTACGTCACTACAATTTTCCAATATTATTACCATCGAAACGTAATAATTTTGACATTTTAGTCAATTAGAGATATTTAGGATTATACTCGTACATCCAATGATGGTAGGGCGGTAACGTCATTTGCTCTGATAAATCATGGATGGCTAGTGTACAAGAGACAACTAAAAGATTATCATATTTTCTTCTATATTACAAACAGATAAATTATGATTTCATCACCACTATTAGCACTCAATCTTTTGAATTAATGAATACATGTGTAACAGTCCGCCACGAAACATTCAAACGTTGTTCATATACAATTGGCCATGTAAGTGTCCCATTAACGCCTGATAATAGCCGCGTAACATAATACTGGCTCGTATTAGTGGGGTTATAGGCTATTACGGCCATAACGTAACTATTCCGTTTTAGATACGACAGCTTAAAGCTTGTGTATGCAAGTAATGACTAATTTTTAAATGCCTTCATTCGAATGACTTCTAATTTGAAGCTTTGATTTGAAATACAACACAATTGGCATGTAGAAAGTATTGTACGTATTGTACGTAAACGTAATTGTTGGTACGTGGCAGTGTACTACATTCCTCTGCCTACCGCTTCGGTAATTAAAGGCGTGATGTTATCTCTACGTTGCGTATACGATAAGATTGAAACTTAATATAAATACGGAACAAGAACAGACAGACAAGATGAAAAGAAAGCATAAAATAATAAATGGCTACTTCAGCTTCATAACAGCGATAGATGAAATAATTCTATGAAGCTGGAGATTAAGTTTAAGGAAGAGACATTCTTTGACATTTAAAAATATTTCTTTGAGTAGTGAATACGAGATCATAAAACGATCTTACACTCTGACACGAGCGGTTAAGGCACGTACAGACAAAAAAGGCGTAAGACTTCACTTTGATATTTCAATGTTTTCTTCTTTAAGTATAGTGAAATAATAAATACGAGGTCTTGTCTCACCCAAACGAAAAAAACAATCATTTGAAAACTTACTACATATTACAATACAAAAAAGGAAAATCGAACTATATCCGTAGAATGATACATAACATTGCTGAATCATCATTTTTATTTTCTTTTCGTAAACTGGCCACTGTAAGGTTATCTGGACGAAATCGCTCTATCAATGGCCAAGTCACCTTATATGGAAGAAGTCCCTCTACAGCAACAAGACTGCCTATTGCTCTTACGTTATTTTGTTATTTTTGATACACTATTAATTGGCCTGTTATATGGTACGGAATAAAATATTTTCATATTTTTATGTATGTATTAATTATGTTAATACGAGTAAGTATAACCATAAAAATCAATGGTATTAAGTTATGACAAAACACAACTTGCATACAACGATTATAGATGACTATTGGTTAGTCGCAACATCCACGTGCAGTGTGTAAGGCGCTTAACGCCTACGAAGTGTCATCTCCACTCCGATTCGGCTGTTAATTTTACTGTCCGTGTCTAATACTTTTTGTCGTGTCACATGCCGTTTATAAGTAAAGTCGCGTGACGGAACTGTGTTTATCGCTTCTGTTAGCTTCCCGACGTTTTCACAGGAATAGCCTTTTATCGTGAGATTATTAAGTTAGCGCTTGCTGCTATTATAGCGTTTAATATTTATAACTTATTTTGTACAATAATATTAGAAAATGAATTACAGTCTCATAATAGTCTATGATTTTGTTAGTTGGTGTGATACATCATTACTTAAAGTTTAATAACAATAATCACCTCACAGACATTGTGATACAGATCGCTGACGCTGCTAGTTAAATTACATCCGACTGCCCCTTATTTAACGAATGATCAGTCTTAATCAATGTCGATCGAGTTTTATCCCGTAACAGCGGCGATAATTCGTGTAATTGGTAATACTGTCAGCCGGCACGAACTATTACGTAAAAAATTATAAGCCCACGCGAAGAATTTAAATTTACGTCGCATGTGTCGAACCGCAGTTGAATGAGTCAGGTGACTTGTGGAGGACGTGGCTTGAATACGAAATCAGTTTAAAACACATCTGTGATTAGCTGAAGGAGACATAAGGAAGTTTAATAATCACGGGTACTATCCGGATGGATCTTAATGTACGCTTCTGTGATTATCACGCACATCTTGATACCGAATTAATGTTTGGTATTTTCGAATGAGAATACATCCGGTTTACGTTCTAAATCGTAATGTGATTCGCGTTAATATGTAGATTACTTTAATTTGCTCGCAGTTTTCGATGCGAAATTTGAAATTCACGAAGGACCCGCCAGCCACGCAAAATATGCAATCTCATTTACAACAATTTATGGGAAACAATGTGCGACGGGAACGGTGTGGGAACGCGAACATCACTCTAAAGTTGGATCAGTACAAAACGACCTCTACTACCTTTTGCATAAAGGAGATAGCATCGACGCATTGATTATAGTGCGCGTCTTCAATTACAATGTAGGGCCTGTTGTAGGCATGTGAATAAAAATAATACGCGGGGCGAGACTCCGCGTCGTCACATATCTTCCGCTATGAGCGGTTAGTGAACCTTGAAACTGAACAGCGTCGATAATTATTCTGATACTCGAGCACGCGTTGCTTTTCAAATCCCTTCTTTGTCAAATTGCATACCGTCATTGAGCGCCGAGTGTCTAGCCTCAATGGTATTGGCTGTTCTTGTACTACTTGTTGTAGTGAATATTCGACCGTGTAGAAAGAATGATATAACAAAAATACAATGCGAATGTTGATGGATAAGACTCAGTTATTCGTACAAAATTAATCAAGTACCGGTTGATGTGGGAGCCAGAAGCCTTCAAAACCGGCGTGAGTGTACCAAAAGAATAATGATTTACGTTCTTGCTGAATGTACAAGAATTGCGTCTGGTCTCACTGATGATATAATATTACTGAGCCCTGACGTACGGATTATTCTTGTAATAACTAGACTAGACATAAATAAGAGAATGCTGTCACACCCTAAATGATTAGGGATTGAATTATAATGCTTCTTTACCTAGTTGTATCGTACATATCTCGAAAGCATTTCCATCACAAGGATTTAAATCAAAATTCGCTCAATCTTCCTGAAATTTTATACCTCTGTTATAGGGTTTTTGCGTAACTTAATTTAAATTGTGTGCACCGCGGAATGGCATGAAGTTATAACAAGCAAAGTTAACGAAACGGAACAGTGCCCTGACAAACGATTCGACGCGTCCGCGACTGCCTACCCTGGTACCCGTTGATTCCCTTGACAGTGAATAATAAAATGTTATACCTACGGAACACTAATTAAGACAATTTCCTTCCTGCTTTCATTCGTGTTATTCACTTGAGTGTTTTGCCAAACGTACGAGCATTTTGGGCTTCAGATTAATTTTGGGAAACGTCGCTTACTCACTCATTATTCAAGATTTCAACTGAAGGTAAATGTGAACTGTGCAAATCCAAATGCGAGTTACGAATACGTAAACAGGTGTAAGTCTCGAGCTTTCGTAAGATTTGAATACAGTGGAATGTTCTTAATTTTTAATATACGTTTGCATATATTTCTAATGAAAATCTAAACTCCTATGCTCAGATTTATTTTAGTTGTGCACGTAAATATATAATCAATAACGCGAAAGTGGTTATTTGAAACTATAAAAATGATTAAATAAATGCACTATTCAAATGTTGATAGATGCCAGTGCCGAGGGATAGCAAGACTTACGCACCTTGAAAAAAAAATTTAGTCTGACTGGCTGATAGCGGGAGTCAAGCCTCCCAAGTCAGCTCGCATGCACAAATATAGTGTAGTCACTATACAAGAAACACATGATGTCTACAAGGATAGCTTTTCTTTTTTTTTAATATCTTGGGACATCACACGACGACCAGCTGATCCCAAACTAAGCGTCAAGAGAATTTGTGTGATGGTAACCAGACGGCTGATAAACTACATATATACATATAAATATATACTTAAATAGA
>DWDU01001730.1:0-14029 GCA_018245575.1 Jemadia suekentonmiller
CCCGACCCGGGGATCGAACCCGGGACCTCCCGATCGGCAGTCGCACTTGCAACCAACACGACCAACGAGGCAGTCTAGTCTATAATTATAGTAATATAATTATAGTATTGTTTGGTTTTAGGTCTGTTATAATAATGTTCCGTTGTATAGATTTAAAGTAAAATGAATAAAATTTACAACCAAGAATATTATCTACTTATTACTTTATTATTTTTACATTATTCTATGCTGTCTGTTTACTCCGCAAGGGACCTCGTGACCGTACAATAATAATAAGAGTATTCGTTATGTACTATCAATGACAACATGTTAACCGATTAACAACAATAAAGGTTAGCGATCTCATTAACAAATACTGTAGTCCGGAGTGTCCTTGAAAAATTTAATTCAACGACAGTAACGTTTAATAAAAATGTGTGAAAACATATTGTTAATTAAGCATGCACAGTGCACCTTAAGCAGCTCATTGGTAGGAACACAAAGAATGAAATTTAAAAAAAATGCACACTTCAGTAATATAATGAAAGTCGTTAGGCTACAAGCACAACTTAGTATGAAAATTGCTTAAAGATTCGCTTTTATAACGGCAATATTATACTTGCGGTATTATTTCAACGGGGACATATTACCGGACCGATTAAACATCTATTAAACCTTACGACCCGTAAAATGTATCACAAACAAACCAACCAATTAGCGAAGGTATGCTTCCAGGCACTTCCAATTAGACGATGAAAGCCGTGTCTATCATTGAGCCATAATATAACAATTAGGTAATTCAATTAATATTATTTCTCTGTAACATGGCCACTAATTTGCTAAAAATAGTTTGCCAATAGGCTTCGTTATTTTAAAAATCGGATTGACGTGACGCGTTCTTGAAAATCTCGAAGGAATGCTAAAATTTCCGAATGACATGTCACTTCTACCAGTGG
Organism: Jemadia suekentonmiller; assembly: GCA_018245575.1. Taxonomy (NCBI): domain Eukaryota; kingdom Metazoa; phylum Arthropoda; class Insecta; order Lepidoptera; family Hesperiidae; genus Jemadia; species Jemadia suekentonmiller. The sequence goes on from DWDU01001730.1 coordinate 936, forward strand.
GTGACATAAAAAAGATTTATTGCATGGCAAATGCTGAAGTAATGCGTTAACGTTTTATATAAATAGAGAAAATTACTCAAATGACTTGCTCTACGTAACTTCCCGGCCTGGCTCACTTCATGACTGACATATTATAACATACTATCACGCCTGTATTTCTCCGAAGATGTAGGCAGACGAATTTAGCACACTCCCACTACACAGGGCACAATTCCAGACTCCATGCTACTACTGGGTATTCCAAGTAAGAAATACGCGAATATTAATTTGCTCTCCATGCAGGTATTGTATCCAGGACGAACAGTCTCGATCAGCAGTAGCGGTTGCAACCACAAGACCAACGAGAACCTCAGTGACTGATGTGTTGATTTATTAAACAGGGTTCAAAATATTCGACGTTCCGTGCTAATATTCGACGTGTTCGTTGTTCGAGTGACGCGGATCAAGAACGGTTTTTATTAAACATCCCATTTCAAAGAGGGTGAAACGACGAGTCACAGCTGTTTACCGATAAAATTTGACAACAATTGAGTTTGGATATACCAAAAATGTCCTTTTTATAGCCATCGACCCACTGGGTCTTCATTTTGCAGATACATGAGTACAAAGTACGTTGACCACCTAAGATTGGCTCAGTTGCCAGATTAATTACTTTCTCTATTAATGTGTCGTAAGTGTCAAATGTACCTATATAATGTTGTCAAACGTATATTATACATATGTAGTAGGTACATATTTTCTGTCATTTGAAATTAGTGTTAAAACATTTTGGCAATATTTCAGTGTGACGACGATGATTTTGAAAATAAATAAATAGTTCACCTTCAAGTTGCTTCGCCTACGCTTGATTAATCGCTTCAGGAAAATTACAACGGCGGAATTTCAAAACAATGTCATTACATCGTACAAATAGCAACACTCAATCGACGATGTATTAGGGGATTCGTGAACTAGCGCTGATAGTAAATAGCCGACGTGGACCACACATTATCGTTAGAGCCACAATTATTGCGCTCTTCGACGCGTTACGTTCACAATGGAGCGATGCAATTAAGAAATGAAGAAAACGAACAACAATTAACGTGAGAATTAGTAGTATGTTTGTTTTGGTTTCGTAAGCAATCAAAAATAAATTGACCCAATTTTAAGCGGGAGAAAAATAAAATGAACGCTGTCAACGGTTAATTATTCACCGCGACGATGGATGGGGAGTCTTTGTTGAAATTCGCGACTGAAAACCTGGATTCTTATTATGACACTCGTCACCGGTGCGTGACAGCGGTGAGAAGATTTATTGTAAAAACATTATTTGTATACACAAACGAGCAGCAAGAGGGCGGCGATATATTGCCTCAACAATGAGATTTCTATAAAACGTTTAGGCGATATTTCAGATACAATGTTGTTAAATATATGTTATCTATAATATAATTGTTATGAAAAACTGCGATACATCTTACATTAAATGTAAAAACCGTAACATCATGCCCGTATTCCCCGAAGGAATAGGCAGAGGAGTAAACTACACTCCCACGTTTAAACAGTTACGTTTACGTGCCACTATGAAGTACGTTATGAACCTATCGCCATAAATACATCGGACACATATCCAGACTCCGGGCCACTACTCGACTACCTCGTTGGTCGTGTTGGTTGCAAGCGCGACTGCCGATCGACAGGTGCCGAGATGAAATCCAGAATCGAGCAATAATGGATTTTTCTAATTTAGATATTACATTAATTAATATTATATACAAATAAATATTTTAGTTTCAGTGATGTACTATAAATATTATTCTTAATCTTTACTAAACAACTTATTCTTAAATTTGAATAAAATTCATTACATTTATTGCACACGATAAATTCAAACATTACAAAGTAACATTGAATTAAAACCTGTTATGATTCTCATCTATTAGTTTCAATATTTTTGTCGGCCTCCGTCACAGCTGAAGCTATCAATCAAGCCGGACACTACAATCGGGGCCAATTGTAAAGTTGCATGAATCACTCGGTAAAAATACACGATCACACTAATGTATATTCGACTTTATTCACCACTGCACATTTCGTGCATGTGTGTCCATTTAATTTATTTGTCAAATTTTGTGATAAATATTTGTTTTATGACTCACTGATTCAATTTATACAATTTTTGAAGATTTCTTCTGTTCGTCCGTATGTCCTTCTAAAACTCAAGAACCGTTTGTGACGAGCATTAGTATTTACAAAGAACATACCTCTCGCAAAATACGTATGTAATTTAGATCGTTTTCATTTGTTTAAATATTAAACGGTTATGTACGGTCACTTATTTACAAATAAAATAAAACATTCATTAGTTTTATGAAACAATAACTAATAATATAAGATCACGTTTGCATTTCCTCGAAGGGATAGGCTGAGGAGCGTAGTTTAGCCTTTTCAATGGTAATGTTATACGAAGTTGCATATAATAGAGGTTTTCAGGCAATGGGCACAAATTCAGACTCCGACTACTCATCACAGAAATTTTTGTCTTCCATGGGAAACGTATCCAAGCACACCCCTATGTCAACCAATCGGTAAATTAGCGAGGTAGTCAAATAATTCTCACATCACTTGGTTCACTGCAAAAAAACAAAAAACAATGCATTTTCGTCTCGTCAAACTTTACATTTTGTCATGATCGAGTCACAAAGAGACGGAGACCGTAGCTATCAACGTGGAGCGCGCGATGCGATTGGAGGCAAATGTAAACACGCGCCAATCACGCGGCAAACAGAGCGGTCGGCGCCGGTTGGAAGGTTTACTTATCGCCCATACGATCCGCGGGGATGGCCTCGCGCGCCAACTGCCACCGCTCTGCCTATCTACATGAACTCGAACGATATAATAAGTTCCGAAAACAGGATACAATTCACACTTACACGAAAAAGTTCTTAACGACCGCCATAAAATTTTGATAACAACCCTCGGGAACTAAAAAAGTAGTTAAGACAGAACGCATTCCTCTTGAGCGCAGATTCTTCGCATCGAAAAAGCGAAGCCTCTTCGTTTACAGTTGGACACAAAAATGCGTGTGCGTATTGTATTTACCCAAAAAAACAAAACGTTTACAATTCAAGTAAGCTTTTTTACTTGTTTTGTGCCATAAAGTGTCTCAAAATCTAAGACGACATTTCATTTGAAATAGATGTTGAACGTAAATAACTATACGTTTACGTTTGAGTTATAACTTATATAAGCAAAAATATTGCAAACCAGTAAGTGCCACTAAATATAATAATTTCATTAATCGGCCCTCATTTCATAAAAAAATATCGTGGTTCACTTTAGTAAAACTATACCTTTACTAAAGCTAGTCTCTAAACTATGGTTTATATTCAAGCTTTAAAGTCGCTATAGTTTGAAATGTAAACTTTCCCGGTTATATAAAAGAAAAAAACATTGAATGTATCAGACTGCGTCACATTGTAATATGTTAATAACTACCACAATGGTATGATGGTAAAGTAGCCAACTTCCAGTGCATTTTCCAATGGTATTCACAACGTTTTTTCTATAATTTTCATTCATTTGGGGTGTCACAGGAGCATGGTGTTCAATTCGCGCGTATTGTGCAAGACGGCTTTGCGATCAAGTAATATTTAAGGGCGTGAGGGTATGTATTCCCCGCCATCTCACCACCAATTATTTAGCGGGACGTAAAAGTAACTGGTGATACGTAGGCGTGTACTACACTGCTTTGCTTACATCAACGGAGATTACTGCCGTGATACGAGTGTATGTACCATTTGTTCAATACATTGAATCATTTTCATGGTAAACAACTATTTATTATATCATCACGCCAGCTCCTTCACGTCATAAGCAGATAGTAACGAATGCAAGATATCTCCATCCTTACACAGCCGAGGCGTGCACTGCGATTGATGGGCGAATATTAAGATAATTAAAATTATTGGCAGGCGGCCAGTATTCCGCAACGTCATTGCATACCTTTCGTGTAATGTTTGTTGAAACTGAAATTCAGTTGGGATTATTTTACTAGCACAATCAAGTAAGCTCCACTCTGAGTCCAAACACAAAAACCATTGAAATAATTAGATACTTTTTATTATAAAGTAAGACACAAAAAAGGCGATAGTGGACTGATATGTGTTTAAAATCTACTGCGTATAAAAACATCATCCCAGTCATAACTGATCACTGTTTTATTTCATGATCATCATCATCATCTACACATTGCGTCTACAGGTGAACATAGATTCTCCAAAACATCGCCCCTAAGCACGGTCCTTTGTTTTTACATTAACATCACAATTATTATCATCATTTTCGTGAATTGTACACTTTTAATAGGTATGTTACAGAGGAAATTTTAATGTTTTACTAACTGTGATATCTTTTGTACCTGTAATAATGCAATTATAAATAAATAAATCACTGTAGAAAGATCTCCTCTAATGAGCGCCATCACTAATAAAGCAAAATTCTGTTCCTAATCCATTCTTAATGAACATTACATATCAGTAGGTACAAATGTACTATAATTAAACGTGCTTGTATCGTATCGAAGTCGAGTGGTGAACACGTGGGTCGCATCACGCGATGTGTGCTGGACGTCTTCAGGCAGCGGCACTTGACTCTTATTGAGTACGCTTGGTTATTAATCATATATTGTTGAAAATAGAGCGCGTATAACAAATTAATTAAAAACTTATACAGATACATTTTGTAAATATGTGCACAATTGGATAGACATTGCATATGTTACGGTACAAAATACATAAAAGCTTAAATAAAGCGAATAGGACAACACATGTAACTGAATGGAAGTGAGAATGATCAATATGGAAGAAGCGCGGCAGGTATGTAAGGATAGAAACATGTATAACATGTAAGTAAACGTATATTAAGTATATCTGAGGCTTTACGGTAGTACACAATGAAATTTAAAAAGTATTGTTATACAACAAAACAATCGACACGCAGTAATACAAAAGCTACTGAAAATAAACAAATCCGATGATCCCAATAAATCGACTTAAATCCACCCATCGCGGGAGCTATTGACAGTGGCGCCACCACCGGAGCGCAAATATAACGGACGCATGCGTAAACAGGGCGCGGCGCGCGGGTAGCTATACAAATAAACACAACATGTGACGTTCGCGGAGTATTTAATGTGGTTCAGTCGGTAAAGGATAGCGTGACGAGTGAAATAATAGTAATAATATCTCGGGACATCGCCACACACGGCAATCTAATCCCAAAGTAAGCATCAAGAAGCTTGTGGTATGGTAACCAGACTGCTGATAAACTACATACCTATATACATATAAATATATACTTAAATAGGTTTTTTTTATACCCAGACACAGAACAAATATTTGCGCTCATCACACAAATATTTATTCTGAGTGGGATTCGAACCCACGACTCCCGGCACAACAGTCAGGTTCACTAACCATTGCACAAACGGGCCAGTAGCTTTATGTAGTGACAACTATCTTTTTTAATGACAAAAACTACTTTGGCTTTATCTTAATCAACATTTCTTGTTTTATTGACCAAAAATACAATAAGTATCATGACTGAGCTAAAAATGTGAACAAGTGAAAATGTAACATGTCGAATAGTATCTATTAATTCGGACAAAAATATAACTTTGTTTATATACCTATAAGTACAGTATTATTATTTAGCACCTAAGGATCCGCCCTCATATGCGTTTTGTAAAAACTGCATATTTTTCCCACAACCGTTTCACATATACCGCACAAGGCACTAGGTAGAGGCTAGCTAATAGCTATCGGTAAGACAGAAGGCAACTGATAAATTATTTGCGTAAATAATAAATATACATGTAAAACAAAAAAACACCAAAACACACCAAAACTAATATTGTGCTCATCATACGAGTTTTCCTCTGAGTGTTACAAATAACTTCATACCGTCTAACACAGGATCAAAAGAGTAGTCAAATAAACTGTTGCAACAGACATTTCGCCCAACGTTGTTTTTAGCATAGCATTACAGTAACGTAAGCATGAGAACTAGATACATACATGTTCGTAGCTCAAAGTACAAAGCGGAAGGCACCGGAGCGTCGCGCGACACCAGCAGCGCGTTGGATTTCACAAAACATTAGGCGGTGAGCGTGCAACGACGCAAGTGGCGCCGCGAAACAACTCATTTCGACGAATCTTATAATAGTAACTGTTGTTGAAATTATTATGCAACTAGGTATTTAGATCTATACAATACTAGTATATCGCTATTATTTCAAAAAGGGATGCGAAATTAAACAAGCAAATGACTGAATTCGTTGACTACATATTGTTCATAACAGGTGTTATGACTATTACACAACTAACATTATTCACATAAAGGTTTCTTGCAGGACAAATAATTAAATTTTCTGACACATAAGCTAGTTACATACAAAAGTAAAAGTCAACTTGATATCAGGCTGTCTGTCAATGTTACAAAGGGATAATAAGAAACATAGGGTTCAATGACATGCTTCTCTTCACTCGCGATTCGTGATTGGCATCGATGAATGAATTGATTTTCATCGTCGTTTCACGGCTTTGAAACGTACAGTTATTAACTGTGCAGTCACTAAATATTATAGCTCTCAGAGTGGTTCTAGTTCGATTGAATCACCCAATACATAAATTTACTTTTCGATTCCTTGTAACTTTTTTCAAAGCTGCCATCGTACCCGTAATATATATTTTAATTTTTTTTTGTGTTGCAGGTATATTTTTGTACAAAGAATTTTGTCACTATACATGTTGATAAATTATTTGTTCTAATTGTCCGTCAAATAATTTCTTTCTTTTTCTGATATCAATTTGGTATCATATAAGACCGCCCTTTTCTTTTACATTACCTCTCATTACAATAATAACCTATTTCGCAACATCATTTAATTCAATATAGCTTAACATAAACATCTATTTATATACATTACTCCCGAGGGTATAATCAACCAACGAAAGAATAGAGATAGGGTAATATCGGTCTACCAATTCTACATCTGGTATACAAAACATTTTGTATAAAAATATTGTTACGGAACGCCTCGTAGATACAATACTATGCGTATTCCGAAATATCTATATGAATAAAATATCCGTTCCCGATATACGACGAGACGCGACGAATCAACAGCGAAATACATAGATTTGAATTGATTCTTATATTTCTGTCCATATTACAGTAAATAGTACCCATTTCGATTAATGTGCTCTTATGTTTATTATAATCTCTAATAGTTTTGTCATCCTCCTTTCTGGTCAGTCGTTTATTATGAGCAATAAACAAAAATAAAAAAATGCCTTATGAAGACGTCGTGCAATATTTCTCTCCGTGCTAGACTATATCAGTGACGTATGGCGTGACAATATACGTAAAATAAACAAAAATCTACCTAATCTAATTTTCGAAACCGAACTCGCATTACCTTCAAGGTTTTAATCTTGATAGGTATATCACAAATATTTAATTTCTAAAAACAACTTTATTTCCAATCAAATTTCAATTGGAATTGGATAAAAATTGAGGCAGAAGCTACATCAAATGCTTATTTTGTAATATGTATTATATTGCTCACAGCGCCTGTTCCACTTTACAACAGATCTAAACAAGAGAGAGATATCTTACCTAGCCATAGATTATGTAAATAAACTATTGCTTATTATAAACCTGCAGGCGTCAGTCTGTACATCCATCAAATTCCAAACAGCAAAATTTATAAGTTTTTGCCAGTAATGGGTCTATTTATATATTTTACCAAAATTGTGACGTATTAAATGTATGTTTGTTTATCGAAGTAATGTATTAACTGCTATATGTATGCTGAAGATGTGACTGAAACCAGAGATGATATCCAAGGCCGTACTATTGTTTATTCTCGTACCAAATAAGAATAGGCCGAAACCATTTCGGTAAAAGCTCGTCTAGACATCGACCGTTGTAGCGAATTTACCACGCGATCCAGTTTTGTAACTTTCTGATGTCAAATTGTCAGTGGAAATTATTGATGGCCGGAAAGTGGCACAGTTTACTATTTCTATTTCAGGAAGACCGAAGTGATCGCAGTGAGAAACTTTTTTTAACATGGTTTTAGGTGAAAATCGGACTTTAAGTTCCAGAATTCTTTTAACACAAAAACAATCTGTAGTTATTGGATACATTGACAGCTAGTTTATATTTCCTATGTTCAGCAGGTCACTTCACCTCACCTGGTACTGCGACAATCTTACTGTTCCCATGCACCGTGGAAGATTGGAGATCAATGTATACAGGAAAAATTCAAGACTGTCTACGCTTTGGTTGAAGGCAAGTTTGGTTGAACAGTTTTACACGTGTTAACCGATGCAGGGAAATGTAACACACGCAATTTCAATATATCATTTTTCAACAGTAAACACTAAATGCAAAACAAGTTAACAGAGCAAGAAAAACCTATTTAATTAATTAATTCAGTTACATTTTTCAATCCACGCAAAATATTTCTAGCGATTGTATTTATCATTACACAAACAGGACGTAGACAATCTTAAGTGTTATCCACATATTTGTATAAAACATATTTCTACACAGTGTTAGAAGGACATACATTGATTATCACCAGTGAACACATATCTTCCAATATCGTCGTAACCTGTATAACCATAAAAATACGGGCGTACTTTGGCCGACTAACCTTAGACCTAAAATCAGAGCACATCAAAATATTCATATGTTTGCACGACCACATTTGTTTGGAACAATTAGTTGTTTTGATATTTCATCCAAGCGAGCTACCTATTAAACGAGAGCGAGGAACGTCAATTGGACTAAATTAATGAGATCGACAGCCGTAAATAAATCTCGATCTATCGCTCGAAACGGATTGCGGATGTCGGGCGTTCCACGCGCTAATGTTCATCTTATTGTGTTGCTAATGTTGTGGCTGGCTATCACAGAGCACAATTTCAAAGAAAGGGTATAGTTTATACAAGAAAATGTTAATCTATTTTCATATCCCATAAATATGCACGTGATCCTGAATTTATTACATCATTATGATGTATCAAGTTATATATGAAAACTTTGATTAAAATGACTAAATTTATACGCATATCGCTGAATTGTCTTAAACCATAAAGCTTAAATTTAAATCATGTTTTTGGCAGCAGTTGACCAATCAAAAATTCTGACGACCTAAAACGAAATTAAAGTCCACACAAAAATTGGCATCCATACTACGTTGCAAAGAGAAATAAAAACGATTAGAACAGAAACAATACACCAAACCGGTTAAGACGTCCAACAATTTTACCCAGCGCATAAACGAGCGAACATAATATCCAAGAAATAATAACCGTTATAACATTCTTGAAAGAGTCATATTCCACACCACGCAGTGCACGTAGCCCATTAATTTTAAATAAATGCTGACCCATTTCAGAGACAATACGAACTGGATAACGTAGTTAAATTCGACAACCGACGGACCACGTGCTTCGTTCGCAGTGACGTCATCAGCGAGGACTAATCAACCATTGAAATTTTCCTCTCGTTGCCAAGCCAATTGAATGAAATGAATGAAATTTATTGCCATCTCGGGCAACAATTTTCCTTTTTCTTCCGGGCCTCCATACGTAATACAATTATAGATAACAAAATATAATTTATTTATGAATACTGTTAATGAAAAATAAATTTTTCCTTGAAAAAAAAAAGATAAACAAAGGCTATATAATAACCGTACGAAGAGTGACGTACAGTTATTATATTGTCTGTACGTTAATATTCGTACAGAAGTCAATATTGCGAACGTATAATGTAGATAAAGCATGGCTATGAAACACTTTCAAATAGGGATAATATGAATGGACAAATAATTAAAAAGTGGTTTGCGTGTAAAGATGTAAAGACAAAATTACTGCACGTATTCATGCATTGACGTATTCATACAGTGAAAAACATTAACCTGTTAAAATTGTTCACAATGAGATGAAACATATCCCAGGAAATACATATTAATAACGTTACGTCACTATTAGGTTGTGAAATTTTCCTCCCGTTACCCAACCGATCGAACCGAACTAATGAATTTAAGACAGCCGCATATAAATCACATACCATCCGCGAGTGCTCCAAGAATAGAACTCCGACCTTTGCTCGGGTCAGGTATTCATGTGGTGATATTTGCTCCCGTGTTCGGCAGATAGCGGACGAAGTATTTATTTTGATCTGTACAAGAACACGCCCGTGGAATGGAATTACATTTCAAAGAATCTACCATTAATGGGATGGGGTGTTCAATTCTATGGAATGCAATTGATTTACTTTGTCTAATATTAGACATGTTTACAAATTCTCCTAGAACCTACATTTACCTACAAACTCTGCCTTTGTATTTATTTTACAAACAGTTTCAATCGTAACATCACGCTTGTAACCCCAGAAGAAATAGATAGAAGGGCGTAGTACACTCCTACCTACCAGTTGCGGGAACGTCCCATCATGGAATAGGTTGTGAGCCTATTGCTATACACCGGATACAAATCCACTCTCGGAGCCACTACTAGTTATAGGCCACGGTGCAGTTTTCATTGGTAGATATTTATAGCCTTCGTGGATAGTGTTCGGTGAACCGTAAAGAGAAGGTCGGCTGCACAGCATGGCGTCTATACGGTTCTTGCCATAACGAGGAAACACTGCCCGGGTTCAGTGTCACCGAGTTTATTTTTCATGTACTAGGTACACGAGATAGTACTGACTACGTTAGTGTCTACTTTTATTTTTACCTTTGTGAGAGTGTTTGGCCCGACTAAAAATCGGTGTCATATAAGCACAACATAAGCCGAGTCTAGGCGGTTGCAGAGGTTTGCTGCAGCACAGACTGCATTTGTAATTGATATTTCTATATTAAGATCTCTATATTTTATCTGTCGCTTGTGTCTGAATTATGACAGTTTTCTTTCTTTCTTTACATACACGAATTGCATTAGAATTGCAAGCGAACTGGAAAATTTCAGTTTGGGTGCGGTTTTTGTACGAATCACATAACTGCAATGAAACTGTAAATCGACTTCGCAGTCTGATCGTATACGCTGTGTATTTCCATCGAATATGATGTCGCGTAGACACAAGTTCAGGATATCTAATTAGTGACGCGGCACGATAAATCACGTCGAACTGACATTCATGTTATATGAAGTAAAGACGATTGATTGGCTGTATGTGTTCACCCCAATTGAGAGATATCTGCGTCAAGTATTATAGGTCGAGAGCGCTTCGAAATAGCGATGATTACAGTCGTCCGTTACGGTTCAGGTAATTTTTTTAACAAGCTTTCATTAAAGTTTGTCGAGTTAGCGATCATGATTAGCGAAATATTCTGCAAGCCAATAAATTATTTATAATGTACTTTTAACCCTTTTTACAGTCCATTCTAGACACCCTTAGTATTTCCCCCGCAACTGCAAGAATTCAAAGGCATATTCTGTTATGTTACTTCACAGTCCTTCCTTGGAAGTTTAAGGCCTTCGACGTGAGTTATAACGAAGTAACGAATATAATGTAACATTAAAAGGAGCGACACTGCTCAATGTAATCTCTAAAGTACGGAACATATCGTGCAAATTTAATTTACCATTAACGATCACCAGTAAAAATAAACAATTTTAAATTTAAGTAGGTCGATGAATTACTCCTCTGCCTTCCTCTGGTGCGATTATAGGCGTGATATTACTTTTTAAGCCGATGAAATAGAATATCATTTAACCAGAATGCATAGAGAGAGCGCAATTAACACAAAAATATATTTGAATTAAAAGTACATATACAAACGCCTTGCCAAGTCAATAATTCACTTGCTATGGCTTTTGCATTTCGTAATAACTGTGGCCAGCCTTCAATGGATATTAACCTCGATTTTTTGCTTACCGTAAACAAGCCATTTCTACGATTACAGTCCTCTACGACGTCACAAGAAATAAAATCCTCAAGGTACCGATAATTGTTATTAAGAAGTGCATGATTAATGTGACCGAAAATACAGGTAAATGACTCCATCTTTCATCATTATGGTAGTGAAAATAACAGAAAGATATTTAGGGGAACATTTATAATACATTTTAAACTACTAGGCATTTTTTGAAGGGAGCTACATTTTGGTTTGAACTTTATAAATTTTCATCACGAATAAAACATAAAGGCCCCGAGGATTAATTTAAATTTCTGGCGTTTTTATGTCTCGTAGCAGGCACCTCCTAATTTTAAATGCATACACTGGATAATAGGACAGTAAATTATATTCAAATCATATGTAGAATCATACTGAAAATAGTTATTTTCACGTTATTAACTTAATTACCTATATTTTTGATAATATAATATATCGCTAAACTTGGATGTCGTTACAACTGTTAAACAATTAGAGCCTACTACATATATTACTGTCCGCCGAACACAATTTGTAATCATTTCTGGGGTGACACAGAATTTTTTTATCTTTGACAATATTGAACAAAAACGAACAATATTGATTTAAAAACTTTTAAGCTCACTACTATAACTACGCACGGTAAGTACAGCACTTTGTAAATATTTACAAACGAGAAATAATCCAGTACCATTTAACATGTATAACATACTCAGCGAGAAAGACACGTCTAGCGCAAATGAGATCCGGTCGTCGAATTACCAGTTAGCACGGTACCGCCCGCGGCCTGCCCGGAGTCGCGCAAACGCCGCTACCCACATTATAATAGTTAAAAATTTCGCCTCGAATATAAACGTACCGAAATATGCACGAATATTTACGTACACGATTAGTTTCATACAATTTTAACGACAGTGCTTTGCTTTGAATATTAGCAATTTGCAACAGCAATAAATTTTTAACGAGCAGGTCGTTCGTAATTGTGAAACCTGATTAAATTATACCTACCCATAATATTTTAGTAACATCGATAATTCGATAGGGTAATAATAGTTACACAAAAATTAGTTATATTAGTACTAAACGTAACATCACGCCTTTAATCCCCGAAGAGGTAGGCAGAGGAGTGTAGAACACTCCCACGTTTCACCAGTTACGT
>DWDU01001731.1:0-14028 GCA_018245575.1 Jemadia suekentonmiller
GATGCACTCGTAGCCCACCTCGACATGTCATACAAATAATACCATTTTTAGGTAGGTATTAAACTACCATAGCAATTTTTATACTAACTTAAACATAGCGGCAATTGTTTTTATTCTAATTTGTTTAATTGAGCTGATGCTAATCGAGTCTTATCGATTTTACGTTATAATACAACGATATTCCACAGTGGGACGTAAACGTAGCTGGTGAAACGTGGGAGTGTACTACATTTTTCCGCCAACCTGTTCGGGGATTACAAACGTGATGTAATGTTTACAAAGATTTTGTAACATTTGTCATACTTTCAAAATTCATTAAACAATATCTATTTCCTGTTCGACTCGGATAACATTTTTCCTACAATACGTTACACAGAAATAGAATATTCCAGAGTGTTACACACTTTTCTGCTTTCGTTCATCACACCTGTGACTAATTTGTGAAGTTTCGGCCGGCGCGAGTGCGACGCTGACTCGGAATCATTGTCACCGGGTGACGCAACGCCCCTAGCGGCGGCTTCACACGACACTAACGCGCGCGACTACCCACGCGCTCGTAACGGTAATATTATGAATTGTAGTTCTGTCTTTGCAAGGTTATAGTCGAATTATTTGGTTCGTTGTAAAGAATAAGCGAACGCGCGTTTTATGAATGACACGACAATGTTACGGTAAATATTTCATTACTCCTAATGAAGTTTGCTACAAGGCGTGTTCATTGGCCGCTGTTAAATGAGTGTTTTCTTTTACATTGACTTAGAGCAAATCAATGAGTAAGGACAATATTATAATAATGTTCAATGATGTAAACTTCATGGTACATATTGTATAAAAATATTAGACTTAATTAACTGCGGGTAAATATTTGGTTTCAGACCGCATTCCAGTAACCTCATGAGGTAAACATGTAACAATAATTCTATAACATGAATAAACAATTATTTGTAAAGTATCAATTCACGATTTAATATTTTTTAAAGCTTTCAGCGCTACACTATTTCTGTGTACCTGTTTTTGTACTGTTGTGTATATAAGACTAAACGCGTACCAGATTCTTTGACAATATATATACATTTGAGAAATCCGTAAGATTATTTATGATTATTGAACAAATAACAGGCATGATTTTAATTTAATTCGGTGCGATATTTCAATTTAATCCCTTGGATGCATTCTTACTCTGCTCCCTGTCGGGGCGGAGTAAGAAAACATTCTCGGACCACGTGCCTGTTACTCTCCTTTTACGATACAGGGTGTCGTAAACGGGGACTAAACCTGGCGCTGGCAGATCGCGGTATGGCATGGTCTGTCTAGGCACAACTATATGCCTTGGTTGCCTATGGGCAGCGGCAAACGCGGTGCTAAAAACTGTGCTCTGCGATCTCCAACCCGCATGGTCAGCGCGGTGATTGTGGGCATAAGTTATGCCGCTTAACCTCTCAGCGGAGGCCTGTGTTCGGCAGTTAACTCATTGTATGGCGATTTGCATTCTAAATACGTCATCTAAATGTGCTACCTGTTATGAAACGAATCCGAAACCCACTGATTGACGCACGAGTAATTGCAGTGATTAGGTAGTATTGAACAAAAAGTAACATCACGTCTATAATCCCCAAAGACCTGCGGCAGAGAAGTTTAATTAAATCCCACGTTTCAATAGTTACACTTATATCCTATCCTGAAAAAGAGGGTGAACTTATTGCCAAAGACCGGGCACAAATTAAGACTCCGTTCCACTACTAGAAATTTCAACTAGGTTTTTAAACAAAGTTTTTAAAACTGAACATCAAAGATTTATAGTTTGGAATCAAATTGTCGTGTGTGGACATGTCCCAAGATATTATTATTATTATTTATATAGGGTATTTACGTATAAAATATACCTAGGTATATACATAACCTAGCAATGTAAACAATCAGCGATGAGAAGCTTTATCTGAACTGGAGATTAGAAACTAGACAAGTGCAATTGAAACACAAGATAAGCTTATTGCCAAAGAGATATCGGAACTTCGACTTGTTAATCCCGTTTATTTAATTAAAAAAAGTAATTAATACAGTAATGCAAATGTAATAAAAGAAAATAAACTATTTTTGTAATAAAATGCTCAGTTACAAAACATATGTATATATAAAAATAATACATATTCCGACCCAATGGCGAGCCAGAGACTAGGGTGTCGTAAGAGACGACTAATTCCGGCACTGGTAGATCGCGGCAAGGCGTGGTGGTACACCTACATGCCCTGGCCGCAAACAGGTGGCCAGCAGCGTAGGCAGTGCCAGAATCGACCTGCGATCACTGACCCATATGTCCAGCGTATTGATTACGAGCTGGAATACCTCATGTTAAGTCTATGTCCAGCAGTGAACTTAAGCTGATGCTGATCATACGCATAAAGATAGAAACTACAAACTTTGTGCATTTAATTAGTAGTGGGAAAACATCATTAACATTTTCCTCGAGAATGCCCAACGGAAATCATCAAAATAAATGACATAATCGCAAGTGCGTAACACGCCTAACACTAAGACGGTTCAACAGCAAGCTCGCGACCGTGACCTTGTCACCGCGAGCGGAGAAAAACAAATAAGTTTTCTGTTGAGTTGTGCGTGATTCACATCACACGTGACACGGTTAATGAATAAATAATGAGTTTACAAATATCGCCCCTCGACACCGTCGAGCGCCGGCTACTTCCTTACAAGAGATGCTTATCGATCGAGTATCTTGCTAGTGAAGAGAATTTTAATTCATACCTATTATTCTACTTAATGCATACTTTAAAATACGCGAAGAGATCATAGCTTTCAAATTTGGACTCGAAGAAATATTGCCCGGAACTCCTACTTCCGTTTGCTTGTCGAGATTGAAGAACCCCTTGTACCTATATTTTACCTAGTAGTTTTATTTAAAGGTAAATATGGACTATAAATAAATTGGTATCACCGTAAGCAAAATGTCTACAGGTCCACCCACTAATACAATAATATACAAATCGATGGTCTCATCTAAGAAATAGCAAAAAGTGTTAAGTTTTACATATTTTCGCGATAAATGTCTTATAAATAAACGTGCCCAATATTTGTATTTCATCACGATCATAAATTATTTGATTGTTTCACTGTTGCACACTGATTTCCTTTTTATCCATTCTTATGTAAATAGATGTCGCACGTGGCTTCAGTCGCGCTGAAACTTCTATAAATAATCATTCATCCTTCGTTTCACAAATTTAAAACTTATTAACACCCTTATGCTCAATGTAAGGTTTTAAGATAACTCTATAAATATCTATTGTTTTTTACGTTTCTATAAACAACATCGGATTAAAAATCTAATATCTCTGACGTGATAACGTTTTATGCATACAGACAAAGTTACTTCAATGTTTACAGTATTAATATCGACGACAACTTTTTGGACATATCAAACAATCAACTGATCTCCAGAGACATTGACAACTCTGTAATTAGTACATCTGTCTTCTAGATCGCCGCCGAGAATCGCATTTCGGCGAGCGGCAACTCTTTATCGCCCCTATAAGGACATGCTGGGACGCCGCTGACTCAGGCGACCTTACGCACAATCCCTACACCGTGGCGTGAATCATTATGTCACTACACTGTTCCTCATTAATACAAGTGGAGTTAAGCATCGAATAAAAGATGGACGAGCCTGAATACTAAGTCATACCCGGCGTATGAAAATTCTTGGACGGCACTGATATTATTGACAACTAAACTATTTCTAAACTAACATGTCCCTACAGTTACTGCTGATTTCATTTTAGAATCGACTATAGTAAGTGTATTAAGTACTACTAATGATATCTCAGTGGTTTAAAATTGAGCTTCCACTTCGGAGATCAGGATTAAAATCCAGTGTGCACGTTTTTACAAGATATTTGAAAATTATCGCTTGTTGTAACGGTGAATGAGACCATCGTGAAGAAAAATGGCACATCTTAAAGTCTTCCATAATGTTATCTAAGACGTGTCACCTTTGTCAACTCGCACTTAGCCAGCGTGGTAGACTGTGGCCTTAGCCTTCTCGCTCTGAGAGGAGACCGGTGTCCAAGAGAGGACTTTAAAAGTTTTGATACTGATCCATTATTTACATAAGGTCCGGTAAATAGCGATGACATAGTTAATATCAAAGTGCAAGAAATAAGAAGTCAATAAGCGTCCGAATTATTGTCTCATTATGACATTAGCCTTTTCTAAAGTCTTTCTCCTGTTCTTTTTGTTTTTAAATTAAGATAATCAGACGCCTACCCCACTTGTCATCATCACCCGTGTTGACTGGTAGATAATGCCAATTGGCATTAAGTCAGCCCTTTGTTAATAACATTAAAGAATAAATAAATAGAAAAGAACATCGCTCACTAAACTGGCGGAAGCATAGCTATAGATATAATTAGAACTAATTTGTTGAATTATCGTAAAAATGGCATAATAAATTGAAAAATATCTGTAGATTGAAATACACTTAATATTCTAGCTGTATAGATAAGTGGTCGTAAGGATGGGATGTGGACGGATTTTTTTCATAATCAACTGTATGATGTCACCGTAGAAACAATGGGCTCTATTTGATGCGCAAGTGGCCGAGTGTACGCTCACTACAAGTTTAATAATACGACAGATACAAACAGTAATACCTACTTGAACTTATAAAACCAATAGTGTACCCGCCCACCTAGTGATAAATATTTCGTGATTCTTTTACGGTTATTAACTCAGCTATTGTGATAACAAACCTCCCACGATATTGAGAAAGGGATTTCTTCTACCTTTAGGAGCGGCAGAGTTATGCCCGCCTGATGAAGCGCATTAAAAATTACATGTAGCTAAAAATATTTGAAAAATATGAAAATAAATAATGTTGTTATTATTATATCAACCACAGAGACGAGGGGTTTAGATTTCAACCCCTAAATCCCTAAAGGTTTCGGGTTAAAATCCTACCACACATTTCTGATTTAAATGTCCTTATTTTAACAATGAAACTAACGAAATATGACAATTGAACTAAACATCACGACTTTATCTCCCCGAAAGGGGTCGGCAGAGGAGTGTACTACACACTCGCACGTTTCACCAGTTACGTTTACGTCGTACCATGTAAAGTGTGTTAAAGCTTATCGCCGTACATCCGGCACTTTATACTACGAACTATTATCAGTCACAATTAGAATTTCAATTTCCAAGAATCCAACTTTGCACGATCCCGGGATCAAATCCAGGACATGACGATCAACGATGCAGTTAATATTATGAATGAATATATTTTACGATTCGATTGATGCCGCTAAAGTACCTTATCGATTAATATTCTACAAGTAGTGTGAAATCTGGTAGTCCGATCTTGAGCAGTTTGTACTAAACATTATCTTTACAACAATAGAACCATATTGAAAAGTGATACGAAGATATCATTGCTTATGAAAGTGATAAAAAAATAACTCGTCATCAGTTTGTTTAAGTCCACCGCTGGACATAGGCCTCCCCTGAGGTGTTTTCGCCCATATTCCCCACGCGGCGAATACGGGTTAACAATTTAGTATAATCAAAATCAACTACACATAGTATCTTCATAATTCATTAGTTCTTACCATTCTACCTCTTGTCGTGAATGTGCACAGAAATAGGGTGGAACTATTAGTCACATTGAAATACTGAGAATAAATTGTAAAACTGGTTCACGGGCACTATTTTAAATATTCACTTAGCAGATTAAATTCTAGAAAAATCAAAGCATTAAAAAGTGTTAAAAAAACAATGTTTCAAAACCAGGCGACAGAGATTTGTTACCTTCCACACGCAATGTGTGGGTACTCTTGCATTGGCCTGTTGCCAGCACTTGTATAATAAATAATGTCTTATTACCTAACTTTCATCATTGAGTTCACCGTTTTGAAAACATATATATCATAACACTATTGATTATGATTAAATTATATAACTGCTTCATACAATAACTCCGTAGATTTCTTGTAACACAAAAATTCAGACTTCAATAAGTTGCATGAGTGTATCTCAGTGATATACCCAAAGCTACGCGAAAGATTCTCCTTATTTAGAAGCACGTAAAAGCAATTTATGGCCTCCCCATATCTACCGATGAGAAATCGTCTTACGATGAGTGTGTAACATATTATCACGCTACCGGCTTATCGCTTACATCTAATAAGTGTTGATCGTTTGTCGCCATAGTAAACTTCGGTTAGCGGTCGCGTCGTGCATACGATCGACGCGTCAAATGCTCATCTTCATCATTCATCCCTCCACACTTGTTTCGATGATGTTAGCAATTACTATGTGCACTTTAAATGGTACAGTCGGAACTTTTTGGCCAATTATTATTCGATGTAAATTTTACCCAGAGACACTCACGAGACTAGATTCGTATATAAAGAGTTTTGACTTAATGTGAATAGAGTAAGTATGGAAGGTAGGGGCGAGTGTGGAATCACGATATTACAATAACGGAGTGTTTGTTGGTTGCAGCGCGTGATCCAGGCGCTGGGGGTGTCGTGGCACGCGCACCACTTCGTGTGCGGCGGCTGCAGGAAGGAGCTCGGCGGCGGCGGCTTTTCCGAACAGGTATGTATATGTACATTATGTCATTATCTTTCGCGCCTATTCAACAGTGCCATGTGAATATAAAAAAAACGTAACATCACGCCTATAATCCCTGAAGCGGTAGGCAGAGGAATGTGGAACATTCCCACGTTTCACCAGTTACAGGTGGTGAGCCTATTGCCATGCCTATTGACTGTGATTTTAAATTACAAATCATAGTATTAAAAATGGATTGTTAGATCCGAGATGTTTATTAAATGATTATACCCCTGACTTGGTCGAGCGGTTGCGAGCGCAACAGCCGATCAAGAGCTCCTGGGTTTGAATCCCGTGTTGGCTGCTACTGGACTTTACTAACTAGAAATTCTAGTTAAAAATCCTAGTAGTGGCTCAAAGTCTAGATTTGTGCCTAATGTCGGGCAATAAGCTTACCACCTATTCCATGGTGGGACGTACACGTAACTGACGAAAAGTGGGAGTATACTACACTCCTTTGCCTACCTCTTCGAGGATTGCCGGCGTGGTGTGACGTATGTGTATTTAACAATCGTCGCAGGCTGGTCGGCCGTACTGCTCGGCGTGCTTCGCTGACAAGTTCGCGGCGCGCTGCGGGGGGTGCGGCAAGCCCATCGTCGACAAGGCCATCATCGCGCTCGACGCCAAGTGGCACCGCGAGTGCTTCACTTGCAAGGTAACACCAGCTGGGATCATTACATTGTTCGTTGAGGCGAGCCGTTTTTACATCACCTTCACGACCCCCATGTAATTTAAAGCTGTGGGTCAGCTTTCGTCACAGTCGAATCCCACACGCTTAGAGCTCTTTATAAATATAAAGCGATCGCCGTGTATTTACATTACTAAGTATGACCAACACGTCTATTTTCCCATTGTGGACGACGTTCCATTCAGTCAATGAATATTTTATTTAAATAATGAGACAAAGCGATAATTATAAATTTTGCCATTTCAGAAATGCAGAAACCCAGTGACCGATCCGACATTCACCGTGTCGGACAACAAGCCGGTGTGCGGAAAATGCGCATAAAATTACACACAACACACAAACACACACACACACACACAACTATTTAATACACCCAACGAAATGTATTTAGTAGCACACACGCTATATTTTATACACCGCGCGTTAATATAAATCAAAATTAATTTTTATTACACACTTAAGGCACATGTTTAATATTATATTATCTCGTTAAGGCTAAGCTCTGAGCACATGGAGATGTATAAATTATATTGTAATGAACATTTTTAAATTAAAATGTGAGCTTGAAATGTTCATAATAAATTAATGCCAGGTCGGTAAAATTATGAATTCATATTATTATTACGTAAAAAGTCACGGAGTATGGGTTTATTAATTTTATGATGGCATTTCGAGACCGTAAAGTTAAAAGAGTATTTTTGATAATTTATTTTTAATAAGATTGAATTTTTGGAGGTACTACAAATCCATATTCTATTTAATGAACTGAGCTGTATGAAAAACTCCTGAATGAAAATTCGTATACTGTATGAAATAAGTACGGAATAACGAAAAGTATTTATTTATAACTTTTAATAATAAAAAAAGTTTTAACATTGTTATCACATTTTATCTCAGACGTAACGTCACTAAGCTGTTATTATACTATGATAGTAATGAGGCAAAGACATTTTGTTTTATATAATTATAAGTCCAATCAACGGCGAGAATATGGGGCTTTCTAATTGGGCGTGACGCACTGACCCACAGTTTATTTTACATTTATACGAATCGATATTTTTACAATTTTTACGCTTGTGCGATAAATAAATTTCAATAAATAATTTGTTTTACAAATCGTTGTTTATTTGACCCTCTTTCCTTCCACTGTAGTCTCTTCTCAGAATGAGAAGGTTAAGATCTACCACGTTGGTTAAGCGCGGATTGGAAAACTTCACACACCTTAGGGATATTTTTTTTATAAACGATAATATGCATAATTATGCAGGTTTCTTACCATTCGTTGTTTTAATTACATGTATTATACGACAAAAGGTTAATACAGGAGTGTAAGAAATTAGTGATTATTAAAAAATCCAGCAAAAACATTTATATCGATTTATTCAAAGTATATTTTTAAACATATGTATAGTACTGTATATGTATTGAGAAGTAAGTGACTGGATGTTTAAGATGCAATTTGAGTTTTTGTTAATTGTATCACCTATTTAGGTAATAAATGATGTAGCGGTCTGGACAAGACGAGGATAGATAAATACAACCAAATATCCACTGACCAAGTAGTATTTTATAGTTAATATACTTACTACTTTTTGTATAATTTATTGTTTTTGTATAATTAATTGTATACTTTTTGTATAATTTTATTTATTTATTTATATATTTCTTTACAAAATCCACAACTTAATTTTTTAGTATGTACACTATATATTAAAATCGCCCTATTCCCTTGCTTTGGCGCATGAGAACGGTAAGTTTGCAAAAGTGACATAGTTGTATTAAGGATAACGTTGCATTACGCCTGCAATCCGCGAAAATATAGGCAGAGGACTGTGGTACAATCCCACATTTCACCAGTTATATTTACGTCCCACTATGGAATAAGTGGTTAGTCCATTGCCATACACCGGGCACATCTCCAGACTCTGAGCCACTACTACAAAATCTAAAATAGAAAAATCCAACAGCGCCCGTCCTGGAATTCGCACCCAGGACCTCCCGATCGGCAGTCACGCCCGCAACCAACGCGACCAACGAGACAGTCAAACGGCTATTGTATTAAGGGTCGCCCGCGAATATTCTAATCTGTATCAAGTCCGCACAACATTCACCCAGATACATATAAGATAACCATCCATATATCAGTAAGCAAAAATAAACAAGCAATATAACGGAAAATATTTGTATGTAGTCTATTAACCACCTACCTTATTTTTGTTTCTGTCGTTCTTCCTGGCGTCGATATCTGCGTCCTGCTTCTGCTTTGGTGACGTCAGCTCCTTATCCACTTTCGTAACATTTTCATCAAATTTCCACTGTGCTTTTCCAATATCGTTTTTTGTGTTCGGACTATCGCGAGCGCTCTTCGATGTGGGGTTATTATCATGTCTTTCAGATCTCAGACTTTGTTCAATTATCCTTTCGGGTGATTTGGGTTTTATCTCAATTTTAAAATCATGGTTTTTAGTTTTATCATTATCTGTGTCTTTTTCTCCGCTTTTGGTGTTAATTTTCGCGAGGTTACGCGATTCTTCGGGGCTCTTGGTAGGACTATTGTACTTTTTAGAGCTGTTCGGACTCCTTATTAGTTTTTTCGGTTGTCTCGCGTTCTGTTGTCTAGAACCTTCCCTGGGTTTGCCGGTCTCTTGCCGCCGCGGTGTCACATCTTTGTTTTCCCGTGGCGTATGGTAAGGCGTTTCTTCCTCTTGACTTATGTGACTCGATGCGCACTGAAAAAACGTACTTCTGATTATGTTTATAAGAATTGGAGCGAAAATAAATTCTAAATTCGACATTGCATTTAGCACGCATGTAATAAAGGACATGTAAAGAAATGCAACTGAATTCTGAGGATCGTCTCATAATTTGTATTTGATGTTTTTTGTATCCAAATCATTTTGTTATGAAGCAACTGATAATCAATATAACTGCAAGCTGGCCTATGGTTAATAATATAGATCACATTAATTTTTCATTAGTAAAACGTGGTGACGAAGGGTGGAAGTTATTAATAAAGAAATAGAAAAATAAAGTTATATAACACTTACTCTTTATCCCCATAGAAAAAAAAACGTGAATGTAAAAAATACTATTTCATCATCTATTTAATAAAAAACAAGAATCATTGCTGTAACGTGTGGCCTAAATGTGTAAGTGATTTTGGTGGTCTCTTATACCTTACAATACTAGCAGTAACTTAAAATCATAATATAGGAAATAAAATGAAATGCACTGACCGCGACGGATTCGATGAGCGTGGGCACGTCCACGTCCCGCGCCGCCGCGCGCCGCGCGCCGCGCCTGCCGGCCGGACGGGGTTACTGCGCGCGCTCGCGACGGTCACACTAACACTTAACATGTACCGAATATTAATGACAGCAGCGACAGGAAGCGTTCTAGGAAAGTCCGTCCCGCGACACCTAGTCGTATGCGAAGTTTCACAGAAACGACCCAAGGATAGAACCCTGTGGAACACCGCACGAAATTTTTTGATAGGGCGCACCACACTTTCTGAAGGAGGCACCAATGATCCGGGAACGGCAGGACCACTTTATGCAATGTCAACGTATTAAATGGCCAAGAGATACAAGGCATTTTGTTTTTTGAAGATACCATTACATCCATCCTATTCTAAGCCAACTCTGCGGACTAGTTGACTGATGTGTATAATAGTGTCGACGTTCGAATATTCAACTCGGAAACTAAACAGATTGAAAGATTTTGGTCCAATTTAATATAACCTTGTATTAAACTAATAAAATAAATCTTACAGTCATCAACTTTATAATATTTACCAACTCATCCTGGATAAAAAATTCAAGGTAAACCTTGATAAATCCTATCATTTGTCGGTATTGGGAGTTTTACAGTGATATCTACTAGGATATAAAACGGTGTTTTTTTAAACATTTGACAGTCAGGCCTCACTATTTTCCTCACCTGACAATTTTTCTTTTCGGACTTTTGGGTACCATCTGTTCTTTGTCCTCTCGTTTGCGTCTCGTTAAACCTCCGCGAACTTTCGAAGTACCGCTGAGAAACAGACACTTATAAATATTGAGAATAATATACATATTACAATACAATATTTTAAAAACTTACGATTGATTAAAGTTTTATATATATAACAAGTTTCATGTGTAATGAAACAACATCAATCAACGTTAAAATCAATACACACATCTTTTAACGTGAATGTATTTTGCGTATGACGTCAATATTATATTCATACCCATAGACAGGTACTCAACGCACCTAAACGCATGTTACAAAATTTTTGAAAACTGCATTGGCCTGGAACCAGTTCCTTCGGCCTGCGTAATTTGTTACGACTTTGTGCCAAAAATTACTTATGTAATTGCTTGTAATTAAATATGTTGCTGTGTGATAAACTATGTAACAAACACAGTTTCACATCTATAACATATAACATCGTCTATATTCTAAGTGATTGTGATTTTTAATCGTACAAAAAAAACGTAAGTTCACGCCTGTAATCCCCGAAGTGGTAGGCAGAGGAATGTAGAACATTCCCGCGTTTCACCAGTTACGTTTACGTCCCACTATGGAATATAGGTGGTGAGCCTATAGCCATGCATCGGGCACGGATCCAGACTCCGAGCCAGTATTAGAAAATATAAATTCGATAATTTTAGTAAGCTCGACCCGGGAATCGAATCCAGGACCTCCCGATCGGCAGTCGCACTTGCAACCAACACGACCAACAAGGTGTTTAATCTCACAATTTCATGCAATTTTTAGTGGTGATCAACATTCGTTACCACGTTTTCTATTTAATTCTGTTAGAGTATAAGGGATTATAGGGCGTATTGTATAAGCATATGAGAGTATTTTGGAATGTGGTCGTTGTAGCATGTCTCTGTATGTAGGAATAGCACTGCCGGATTGGACTGCGGCGGTAGCGAGCGCATCCAAAGAGTGACGACGATGTCCAGAACATGATATAGATTGCTATGTATACACAAAGTTGGTAGAACGGAGGCGACGTAACAAACCTGGAGTAGTCCTTGGAGACGGACGACTTGGAGTTCAAGTGGAGCCGCACCGTGTCCAGCGAGTACATGGACAGCCGCGCGTCCGCTGAAACACAACGGAACTGTATCACAAAACCATCTATCTACCTTTCACAATCCCTTACTGGATATAGGCCTCCTTGAAAAGTATCATTTCGTCCTCAGCTTGTCTCACCCAGCCTACCCGAGCTGGAACCTACAGCCTGTCGCAGCTGGTCATTTCAGTTAATCAGAGGGCATTTTGCACTAAGTTAAAGGAGCTGAAATTTTCTCTTTACTAATTGTTCACTGCATTGATGACCGTCGATCCTCAGTGCATTCATACAGACATTAGGTACAAAACAAATTGTACCTTTTTATGGAATTCTATAACCATCAAAGTAATTAAACTCGCAAAACTCATACCAGATCCGGTGCCAGACTTCGACCGTGTTCCCAAAGACTTTTTCTTTCCCTTATATTTTCCTCTCTGTGACTTGCCCTGTGAAAGGTCAATGTTAGACTAACAGCAAAAAGCTCCACAAAAGATATTCATCCAATGAGGGCAAACCCATATTTTTGAACCCAACATGATACACTGAGATTTATAAAGATTTTTGTTAATATTGTTCCAATAGGAGAATTATTTAAATTTTCGATACAGGCCGAGCATATATTAGTTTTTGTGCACACTGATCTGCCATAACCATTCGTGTATTGATCTGTTCACCAAAACTGATATTTGTGTGTATCAAAATTTAAAAGAAATCTCCCTCCTCCCTTTCTCTGAATCAGTCAGAACTTTCAATTTGAAGTCATTTCCTAGTGGAGTCATGCAGAAGATTCCATTAGAAGAAACCAAATAAGTAACAACTCACAGGTTGTTCACAACTGTCCAAATATTTGGAAAGCTTTACAGTGTACTCATTCAGTGTGTCTTCCAACTTATTGCAGCTGTTTTGAACATCCTGAAAAATTAAATTAAGTTTAGTTATTAATGGTTTAAATTACTATTAGTTACATTATCTTTATCATAGATTGATGATCTTATATCATAATATTTTTTTTTTTGTGATTGTTAAGTATTTTTCACTTTGTTGTTTTAAAATTCCACACACCCTACCACGTTTCCTTCTTAAATTGCTCTTTAATTTTCACTGTGCACATAGGTTGTCTGGAAGAAATCGCCCTTTTCTATATCTATTTTTGTGTAATATTTTTTTTTCCCTTATTGTTTATTGTTCTGTGTACAGAGTTCAGTGTGCAATAAAGTATATTGTGTGTGTATGTAAATATATAACGTAATATCACGCTTGTAATCGCCATGTTTTACCAGTTACGTCACACTGTTTATCCCACTTTGGAATAGGTGGTGACCTAATTGCTATGTATCCAGACTCCGAGCCACTAATAAATATTGTAAATAGAAAAACTCAACGATACCTGACACGGGATTTAAACCCAGGACTACTCAATCGGCAGCCGCCCTTGTAAATAACACGACCAATAAAGCAGTCAAGTACATAAAAAAATATATTTAACATATATAAATATTTAAATATATATTTTATTTAATTGGACTATTTTTTAACTTCTAGGTAATAAAAAATTGTAACTTCTAGTTTCAATTTCTTACATTTAACTGAAGTATCCATATGACCTATAAACATTTAACAAAATTTGGTATGACAGATGAGCTTATAG
>DWDU01001732.1:0-14022 GCA_018245575.1 Jemadia suekentonmiller
ACTTATAGTACTGATACTCACGATGAAAGTACCAATACTGATAACATTTCCGAGACTACTTTAAGTACACGAGAAATAATACTAGATTCAACGTTTACAGCTACTACTGTAACCGCAATGGAAAGCGAACCGCCAATTAAAGTATTTGATTCAACGTCAGAGAATATTTTAGGAAAATTCACATACGATACTTTTACTCATGAACACAATACAAATATTGATAACATTTCTAAGATAACTTCAAGCACACAAGATATAACATATAAATCAAAATTAATACCTACTATTGCAACTACAGCAGAAAGTGAATATTACAGTTCACTTCCGAGTGAAACTCTTGCATCTACAACGGAGAATATTATCTCAATATTTACTGCCGACACTGATACTAATCTCCAAAATACTAACACTGATAAAACCTCTGAGACGGCTTTAAATACACAAAAAATAGGTCAAGAACTTGAATCAATATTTAGTACAACAACCACAACAGAAAATTCACATTACAGTTCGGTTACTGAAAGTATTAAAGATGAATCGAACTTAGAAGCTTCAACACTAATAAGCACAAGAGAAGTACTCGAAACGAAGAATAGCGAACATTATGATACCGTAAGAAATTACGTGAAATCGTTCACCAAAGCTATCAACGTAGAAACAACATCTGATTTAACAGTTACGGAAAGAAATATAGTGGGTGAGCAACATAAATCGCGCTATCCTTCAACTGTGTCTTCTATTTTAAGTACATCATTGGAAAGTTTATCGTCTCGCCAAAAAGATATTGATATATCTGCTTGGACTGATTCTACGCCATTTGACATAACTATAACTACGACTGAAACAATAAACTTAAGTACTGACGTAGACATGAATGTAAAGTGTAAAAATGACTATTACTGTCCCGCTGAATACACCTGTAATAATGGAGTATGTGAACATCCATGTGAGGGAATGAGGAATCCATGTACAGTGAACAGTACCTGTAAAGTTGTCAACCATGCTGCTGTTTGTGTGTGTGATGAGGCTGCCGGAAACGTCTGTGTAAGAGGTATGCTCTTAAGAGTTATAAATACCTTTAATTTTTTTTGCACAGTCTTCGAATCGGTTACGATAAATTCTAAAGTTTAATTTAATATAAGTATTTTGATCGTTTTATCGGACAAACGTGTACAGTATAATTAAAATAATAATTACTTGAGTCATTAATTATTTATTTGTAAATAAACTAATACTGGTTCTTCCATATAACATACTAATTTTAAATATAACATGTAACATAATAGAATCACCTGGAACACCTAAGGCACCAGAACCTTGTCATTCTGATCGGGACTGTATAGAGACCGAAGCCTGCTTTATGGGATTGTGTCAAAATCCTTGCGAGTTTGACAATGTGTGTGGTGTCGGAGCCAATTGTCATCCAATAAAGCAGAGGCCGATGTGTTCATGTCCTGCTGGACACGAAGGGGATCCAGCAGTTAAATGCTCGCCCAAAATAAGTAAGCCGTATTTTCAGTATATTGGGTTAATATTTACCTAATAGTTTCGCTTTGGATACAATTAGTAATTGTAAATAAACGAAGGTATTTCATATATACTAAGCGTACTGAGCACTTGTAATGTAATAAGCAACATATTGAAAGTTTTTGCATAAAAAAGGTGCATTAAAGACCGCACGAATGTATTTATTACGGATTTAATGTATATAAGTAATGACGGAGTTAAATATAAAATTTGCACTTGTAAAATATTGATGTATTGTAAAATTCACATTTGTTTACATTTTACTCAGTTGGTTGCACTCGGAATGAAGACTGTCACTTGACGGAAGCTTGTATAAATAATGCATGTCAACACCCATGTGCAATACACAATCCATGCGCACGTAACGCAGTCTGTATAAACACGAATCACGGTTCAGATTGTAGCTGTGTCGAAGGATTCCAAGGGAACGGCTACGTTGGCTGCGTGCCTGGTAAGTCAACTTCTTACTTTCGTTGAATATTAACTGCATTCGTCAATGTACTACTTTTTACGTTTCGTTCTTTTAGTTATCAACACCCAATCTGTATGTCAGTATAACGAAGATTGTCCACCTGAACTACTATGTGATCGGTTAAATCGAGTTTGCATCAATCCGTGCTCGGTCGATAAATGTGGAGATAACGCAGAGTGCATATCGTCAAATCATGGCATACAGTGTAAATGTCATGCGGGCTTTACTGGAAATCCTTTCTTAGAATGCTATCAAGGTAGTTAAACTTTCATTCGACTAAAAGCTTTCAAATATATTTTAACAAGTAATAAATATATTGACTGTAATTTGTACGTTTGTAATTCTGCATTTTGTTATAAGTTATCACTTACAACAAAATGCAGAATTACGCCAAATATTATAATTATCACCAATTATATTATATTATAGTTATCACAATTATATTATAGTTATCACCAAAATATTATAATTATTTCAGTTCAAGGATGCCGATCTGATAATGAATGCTTAAATTCTGAAGCATGTATAAATGGCAAATGTGCCTCACCGTGTAATTGTGGTGTTAATGCTATCTGTGACGTATTAAACCATCGAGCATCTTGTAAATGTCTATCTGGTTACACTGGTAATCCAATGCTCGGTTGTGAACCCCCGTCCAACCCCTGTGTACCCAATCCATGTGGTATTAATGCACTTTGTGAAAGTGACAACGGCAATCCTATTTGTTATTGTCCTAAAGGGTTAACTGGCAATCCCTTTAAGAATTGCAGTAAGTACATATATTTTATAGACTATATAGAAAGTGACGAGCAAACGTAAATTTTTACCTTGTATCAAAAATTTTTTGTACCTTAATACAATGTATTATAAATTTTTCAGTACCGGAGGGTAACGAGTGTGAACCGAATCCGTGTGGTCCTTATACCGGATGCCGAATAATAGAAAATAAACCAGCATGTTTCTGTTTACCTAATTACGAAGGGAATCCACCTAGGCAACCTTGCCGGTTACCGAACAATCCGTGCAATCCTTCACCGTGTGGACCCAATACTCAGTGTACTATATTATCTAATGGATTTGCAAAGTGTACTTGTTTACAAGGTTACGTAGAAAGTCCCAACACTGTCAGAGGCTGTATAGAAGCTAGAAATCCGTGTGAACCAAATACTTGTGGAGTAGGCGCACGGTGTGATCCAAACAGGACGCCTGCCTGCTACTGTCCAGAAAACACTATCGGAAATCCGTATAAGTCTTGCAATCATCAAGCTTATTTACCTCCAGATGTTCTCTGTCAACCTGGTCCATGTGGGCCGAATGCCGATTGTTACGTGGGAAGTAACAGAGAGATGTGCTTCTGCAAGACTGGATTTATTGGTGATCCTTATACGGGTTGTCAAGTACAAAGAAGTCCATGTAATCCGAACCCATGTGGGCCACAGGCTACTTGTAATGTTAACTATGAGGGTCGAGCATTGTGTACTTGCTCTGCAGGTAGTACTGGCGATCCTTACAGTCTAGACGGTTGCCAGTCTCGGGAATGTGAAATAGACGACGAATGCGCGTTGAACAGAGCGTGCATAGGCTACATGTGCCGTGACCCCTGCCCGGGAGTTTGCGGCTTGAACGCCAAATGTCTCGTAGAATCACATCATCCCGTGTGTATTTGTGAAGATGGTCTAATAGGAAATCCTTTGATATGTTGCTTACCACCAGAAGACCAGAAATCATTGAAGCCTTGTAATAAAGTCCAATGCGGTATTAACGCAATATGCCAGGACGTAGAAGATAAAGCCGTATGTTCATGTCTTCCTGACTTTTTCGGAGATCCGACTAAGGAGTGCAAACCTGAATGTCTCATGAACTCGGACTGTTCATCAAACGAGGCGTGTATAAATCGTAAATGTACTGATCCATGCTCTTTTAAAAACGTATGTGGAATTAATGCAGCTTGTTTATGCACGGACCATACTGTCTCATGCTTATGTCCTGATTCCTACATAGGAGATCCACTTATACAGTGCGTTTACAGACGTAAGTTTTTTATTAATTTATTTAAAAACATGTATACATACATATGTGCACTCTTATCTTTGTTATAAGTGCATATGCAAACTCGTTGTTTGAATACATACCTTCATGCCAAGTCCCTCACGCAGCAGGCAGCAAGCACCGAGTACCAAATATCGTTGTCTTCAGATACCTTCCACACTTGTTCTAAGTTCATTACTTACGGTGATGACAAAATTCCGTTCAAAACTAATTTTATCAAACAACATGTGATCACTTCTTTATAAAGATGACAATTATTTTATTATCATATTTTAATGAACGAACATTCCAATTGTAATTACTTACTTTGATGTACAATGTAGTATTTGAGTATCATACGATATAACATATTTTAATACGAGATACATACATATATGTATATGCAGGCTGTGACACGTACTTTACTAATAATTTTTTGTATCCATTTCAGCTATACACATCCCGCAGGATAATACTACTGTACAGCCATGTCTTCCGAATCCCTGCGATCCTAGCGCCGCATGCGACACGTACGGCGATCAGTTTGCTGTATGCGACGTGTGCCTGGGCTCAAACAGAATTAATATTCCGGCATGCAGACCTGAATGTGTGTTAAGCACAGATTGTCCCTTCGATAGGGCTTGCTTGAGGAACAAGTGCGTAGATCCGTGCCCGGGCTCTTGCGGTATAAACACGGAATGTTCAGTCTACCATCACGACCCGATCTGCCGATGTGTCAATGGCTTTGAAGGAAATCCTTACGAAAATTGCAAACCTAGTCCTAAACGTACGAATTCTATTAATTTTTATTACTTAAATAATTTTTTGATCGTTAAGATATCAAATAACATTCAAATGTACTTTTTGCAGCCACCCCAACTGAGACTTGTGACAACGTTCAGTGCGGCGTTAACGCTGTCTGTCAAGATATAAGAGGCGCCTTAACTTGTCAGTGCTTGCCTAACTTCTACGGCAATCCGTTCATATCGTGCCGACCAGAATGCGTCGTCAACAGTGATTGTGCAACCAACTTGGCATGTTTGAACAACAAGTGCGTTAACCCCTGTAAAGATGTTTGCGGAATTGGAGCTCTATGTGAAACTGTTAACCACCAGTCCATCTGCTATTGCTCGCCCGGACAAACTGGCGATCCTTTCATTAGGTGCAACGTTGCACCCGTCAATATACCATCTGTATCAACGTGTGATCCCTCACCGTGTGGACCTTATAGCCGTTGCCTGGTTTCACCTTCAGGCTTTGCAGTGTGTTCATGTTTGCCGGGCTACAGAGGCTTACCACCGATGTGCCAGCCAGAGTGCGTTAGTAATTCGGACTGTTCACAGAGTGAGACTTGTGTTAATCAAAAATGCATTAATCCATGCCAAGGAAGTTGCGGTGTAGGTGCGAATTGCCTCGTGGTGAATCACAACCCTATCTGCAGTTGTGGTCCAGAAGAGATGGGTGATCCTTTCATTGCTTGTACTGCTTTGGTACATCAAATACCATCAGATAAAAACCCTTGTTCGCCATCGCCGTGTGGACCAAACTCCGTATGCGAAATAAAATTGAAACGCCCCGTTTGCTCATGCCGGCCAAATTATTCTGGCACACCACCATATTGTAGGCCAGAATGTTTAATCAGCCAAGAATGTCTACCGCATCAGGCCTGTATAAATGAAAAATGCGCAGATCCGTGCATGGGGGCTTGTGGCAGCAACGCTAAGTGCGATGTGGTCAATCACACACCACTATGTAGCTGTTTGGATGGTTATAAAGGTGACGCGTTCGTCGGATGTATTACAAGCAGAGACGAATCGGTGTCGCCATGCAACCCGTCTCCTTGTGGAGAAAACACACAGTGTACAGTTGTGAATAACGCAGCTCGATGCACATGTATACCGCCGAATATTGGCAACCCATACGCAGGAGGTTGCAGACCCGAATGTACGATAAATTCAAATTGTCCCAATCACCTCGCTTGCTTGTCCAACCATTGTCGGGATCCATGCAAGGATTTATGTGGTGTAAACGCCGAATGTACTGTCACAAACCATATTCCTGTTTGCACGTGTTTCAAAGGGCATGAAGGTAATCCGTTCTCGTCATGCCGCCCAGAGTACAAGCCATGTAAGTGTTATTTTCAAATTTCCGGTACATTTATTCATTATCTATCAAATGTGATTATTTTTTTTAATAACGAATCTTTGGTTATAACATAATAAATATTATTGAACAATACAGCGACACCGTTTAATCCCTGCGAGCCATCACCATGCGGTCCGAACAGCGAGTGCCACGTAGTGAGCAGCCGTGCGGCGTGCTCGTGTCGCCCTGGATACCTCGGTGCGCCGCCCGCATGCCGTCCCGAGTGCGCGGTCAATTCCGACTGTCCGACCAATCGAGCCTGCATAAACCACAAGTGCAAAGACCCTTGCACGAACAGCTGTGGCCTAGACGCTCGTTGCCATGTCGTTGGACACAACCCAATATGCACTTGTCCAGAAAACATTTCTGAAGGCGATCCATTCATCAGATGTTACAGGAAAAGTAAGTAGTGCTAACAACCGTGACACGACTGTTTTTATTTATTTTTTACTGAATACATCGTATTTCACCTTACATGGATTACGTCTGTTTGTAGAATTTCATCATCAATCTAAGTCAACTGGCGGACATAGGCGCCCCTTGAGAGTTTTTATGCCCATAAATCCCACGCTGGGCATGGGAGGGATTATAATATGTATAACATTATTTTGTATAACTTTTCAAAAAAGAATATTGTTTTTAAGTTATAATAGAGCATAAGTCTTGTATACTAGCGTCTTGAAATGTCCAATATATTGTCTATTGCATTTAATACATTAAAAAAATATATATTTAGACGAAGTTATTTCATAACATTCGCACGAAATGTTGTGGAAAACAAAAGGAAATAAATATAAGTAATTGATATACCAATCATTCCATAGGTATCACGGCTCCGGCACCCGATCCTTGTTTGCCCTCACCGTGCGGGCCACATTCGACGTGTCGCAATGAGCTTGGTCGCGCAGTGTGCGCTTGTGAACCGGGCACCTTGGGCGCCCCGCCGACCTGCCGCCCGCAATGCGTCATCAATCAGGACTGCCCGCTCTCTCTGTCTTGTTTAGGGGGCACCTGCGTAAATCCTTGCGTTGGTTCCTGTGGCTTCAATGCACGTTGTGTTGTACAGAATCATCAACCAATATGTTCTTGCGACGAGGGCTATTCTGGAGATCCATTCGCGGGCTGTCATTTGTTCGAAGGTAAGTCCTCTCAAATTATACACCGCAAATATGTATGTATGCACGTACATTTGTATTGATGGAAGGTATTTATTTGTTGGTAATATCATTATGTAGTTATTTGTGATGTTCGGGACTGGAGAATAAGATCTGCTTGCATGAATGTAGTGCGTTAGTAATATTTGTGTATAAATCAATTTCAGTTCCTAAAGATGTTCAACGCCATCCTTGCAATCCATCACCTTGTGGACCTAATGCAATGTGTAAAGAAAGAAACGGTGCTGGGTCTTGTGTTTGTATTGATGATTTTCACGGCGACCCATATTTGGGCTGCCGCCCTGAATGCGTCATGAACACTGATTGTTCTATAAACAGATCCTGTTTCAATAATAAATGCGTTGATCCATGTCCTGGCACATGTGGGAAAAACGCTGAATGTAGAGTAACGAATCATGCACCTTCTTGTTACTGCTTGCCTGGATATAGTGGGAATCCTCTTCATGCATGTACTCCTGTTATGAGTAAGACTCTCTCTTGTTCTTTCTATTACTGTTCTTTATTTAAGTCTCGATGTATCTTTACTCTTGCCTACATTCTTTACTTCAGCTCAACCGGAACCTGTCGATCCATGCCACCCTTCTCCTTGTGGCCCTTATAGTAAATGTCGTACCGTTAACGGGCATGCCGTTTGTACATGCCTCGATAAGTGTGTCGGTTCTCCGCCAAATTGTCGGCCAGAATGTATCGTTAGTTCTGACTGCCGACCGAACAAAGCATGTATTAATCAAAAATGTCAAGACCCCTGTCCCGGTACATGCGGCATTAACGCTCAGTGTCAAGTTGTGAATCATAATCCAGTGTGCAGCTGTCACAGTGATTACACTGGGGACCCCTTCGTAAGATGTTTCCCCGATGACAGTAAGTGATAATACTTATTCATATTTACCTTTGAATAACTTTTTTCGATTTCAATATATTTACATCTACTGCAATATGTTTCTGCTATTAAAAATGTTTGATTAACAGGACAAATGACACCTATAAATAACTGCATACCGAATCCTTGCGGCCCGCATTCGCAGTGCCAAGAGGTGAACGATGGACCGGTCTGCTCGTGTTTGAGCAATTATATAGGGCGACCGCCAAATTGTAGACCAGAATGCGTTATGAACGTGGAATGCCCAGGGAATTTAGCGTGCATATCTGAAAGGTGCAGCGATCCATGTCCGGGATCTTGCGGGTTCCACGCTACTTGCAATGTAGTTAAACATGTACCGGTTTGTACTTGCGAGCAGGGTTACACGGGCGATCCATTTTCTGGATGCTCAATTGCTCCGCGTAAGTATATGATATGTAGCTTTGGAAATGCAGCATATTTTTGAAAATAGAAATAATGTATATTTAGGAAACGAAATAATTACTCATTTCTTTTTGTAGCAATCGAATCTGAAGTACTAAGTCCTTGTTCTCGTTCACCTTGCGGTGCTAACGCCGTCTGTAAAGAGCGACATGGAGCAGGGTCTTGTTCTTGTCTCCCCGACTATTATGGCGATCCTTACGTAGAATGTAGACCAGAATGCGTATTGAACTCAGACTGTCCCAAAGATAGAGCGTGCACAAACAATAAGTGTAAAGATCCGTGTCCGGGCGTGTGCGGGATGAATGCAGAATGCCGTGTCAATAATCACGCGCCGTCATGTGGGTGTATCGCTGGATATGAAGGAAATCCATTTACATCATGTCATATAAGTGAGACATAATTAATTGTATTATTGTATTACTTAAATATCCATAGATATACTTATACTCACTTTTTATATACATTTTAGGTGCCATTGAACCGATAGATCCTTGTTCACCTTCACCATGTGGGCCATATAGCATATGTCGGGTTAGCCATGGACACGCGATATGCTCTTGTCAAGAACAATATTTAGGTTCTCCTCCCTATTGTAGAACCGAATGCATGGTCAGTAGTGATTGTATGCCAAACAAAGCATGTGTAAATCAGAAATGTGTCGACCCATGCGTTGGATCGTGTGGCACCAATGCAAAGTGCACTGTAGTCAACCATAACGCTCTTTGTAGCTGTCCACAAAATTATGTAGGCGATCCATTTGTGCACTGTGCTCTTGAAGATCGTGAGTATTTTGTATATACATACATATATGTATATTTGTTAATCAACGTATGAACTCTTTATTTTTCAACACGAATAAATACCGTTAACATTGTCATAATATTCCAGGGCCTCTACCCAAACCATCTGGTAATCCGTGCATTCCTTCACCATGCGGACCTAACTCTCAATGTCGTGTAGTAGGAGAAACACCAGCATGTTCTTGCAAAGCCGGTTATATTGGTAGATCCCCTAATTGCCGTCCAGAGTGTATACGTGACGAAGAGTGTCCAAGTAATTTGGCTTGTATCCGGGAAAAGTGTGCTAATCCGTGCGAAGGATCCTGTGGCTCAAATACAGATTGTACGGTTATATCTCACAAAGCCGTTTGCCATTGCCGGGAAAATTATGTGGGAGATCCATTCAGTGGTTGCTATTTTATTGGTGAGTTTTTCTCTTAAAATAATCTAACTGGTCATGCATCAAAATATTTAATGTAAATGATGTTTTCTAGTCACTGTACCGAGTGAAGAAGAAACAAATCCATGCAAACCTTCTCCATGTGGACCAAATGCAGAATGCAAAGTTAAAAATTCAGCGGGAGCATGCACTTGTCTGCCGGAGTATTTTGGAGACCCGTACTTAGGATGCCGACCGGAATGTGTTACAAATAATGATTGCCAAGTAGACAGAGCTTGCTCTAATAATAAATGTATTGACCCTTGTCAAGGTGCATGCGGCATCAATACACAATGCACTGTTGCACATCATAATCCAGTTTGCTTATGTGTTGATGGCTACGAAGGAAATCCCATGATATCTTGTCATGCACAGAAAAGACGTTAGTACAGTTTTATATCATTTGCTTCTAGATATGAAAAAATAATAATTAATTAATACTTTAATGAATGTGAAATTTATTTTAGCTCCACAGTTTGATGGAAATCCGTGTGTCCCATCACCATGCGGACCATTCAGTCATTGTAAAGAAGTAGACGGTCATGGTGTTTGCTCTTGTCAAGAGGGATACACAGGTTCCCCTCCTACTTGTAGACCAGAGTGTGTAAGCAGTACGGATTGCCCTCAGCATCAAGCGTGCATAAAGCAAAAGTGCAAAGATCCATGCCCAGGAACTTGTGGAGTCAATGCTAGATGCCACGTGATAAATCACAACCCCATATGCACTTGTAAAGCAGGTTACACTGGTGATCCATTCGTTAGTTGCCAGTTGGAGCCAAGTAAGATCTTAGCAATACATTCCAATAAAAATGAAATAAAAAGTCTAAGTTTGATTGTTTTTTTTAGATTCCCCAAATACATTTTCATGATCTCTAACTTTATTTCGTTCTATATTTTTTCTGAATCTTTTTTTCATTTATGTACATTATGGTCTATTTTTCATTTCTCTTTTCTGTCTTAATGTGTTACTTTCTTTCTTAGAACCTATCTTTACGGGACCTAAAGGAAATCCATGCATACCTTCACCGTGTGGTCCATATTCTCAATGCAAAGTAGTTGGAGAAGCGCCTGCATGCTCTTGCTTACCAAATTATATTGGTGTCGCGCCAAACTGTAGACCTGAATGTTCTATCAATGCGGAATGTCCTGGTAATCTTGCATGCCAAAATGAGAAGTGTGTAGATCCATGTCCAGGCTCTTGTGGTTTTAATGCAGATTGTTCGGTAGCGAATCACGTAGCCTTGTGTAATTGTATACCTGGGCATACGGGTGATCCATTCAGTGGATGTTCAGTCATTGAATGTAAGTTTTGAAGACATTTCATGTTTGCGGCTTTAGAATATACGAATTCTATTGCATCTCCTAACTTATTGTAATAACTTACAGTCTCTTCCGAACCGCCACCGAATCCTTGCAACCCGTCGCCATGTGGTGCAAATGCTTTATGCAAAGAGAGGAACGGCGTAGGCTCATGCACTTGCCTACCGGAATACTTTGGAGACCCATACACGGGCTGTCGACCAGAATGTGTGTCTAATTCGGATTGCGATCGGAACAAGGCGTGCTCTAACAACAGATGCAAGGATCCATGCCCAGGCACATGCGGGATAAATGCCGAATGCAGAACTGTAAATCATTCCCCAACTTGTACATGTTTAACGGGATACACCGGAAATCCTCTGACCAGATGTGATATAGAAAGTAAGTTCGGATATAAATTGTGCAGAATTATAAAATATCTACACTATAAATATACCCTTAACTTTTCTTATTCTGAAAGCAGAACCATGTTCAACAGGATAAATATTACCCGTTAAGATGATATTTAAAAATTAATTATCATAAATAACTATTAGAAGGTATAATTAAATTACCAATTTTTTTAGGTATTCCGGACATTGAACCTCCGCTGAACCCATGTCAGCCATCGCCATGTGGACCGAACAGTTTATGTCGCGTAATTAACGGTCACAGCGTATGTACTTGCGAAGTGGGCTATATTGGCACGCCACCATCATGCCGCCCCGAGTGTATCGTCAGTTCTGAATGCCCACAAGACAAGGCTTGTGTCAATAAAAAGTGCACAGACCCATGTCCGAATACATGCGGTGTCAATGCTCGGTGCCAAGTTGTAACGCACAATCCCATTTGCAGCTGTACCCCAGGTTTCACTGGCGATCCGTTTACTAAGTGTTCGCCGGAAGAAAGTGAGTTCTTTCTTTATTCAAGTCATAAATTAGTCATTTGTGAACTTGTCTTCATTATAACTACACACTGTGATTGTTTTTACACAAAATATTGATCAAATGAAATTCACAACTTTTTCTTTGTTATTTAGGATTAGCACCCACAAATCCTTGTCTGCCATCCCCATGTGGACCGAATTCGGAATGTCGTGTGATTGGAGATCAAGCTGCTTGTTCCTGTTTGCCTAATTATATAGGAAGAGTACCAAATTGTAGACCTGAGTGTACTATCGATGCCGAATGTCCTAGCAACACGGCCTGTGTGAACGAACGTTGCAAGGACCCATGTCAAGGAGCTTGCGGCTTCAACGCTATTTGTCTTACCATAAACCATAAGGCAATATGCAGCTGCCAACAAGGCTACACGGGTGATGCTTCCGGAAATTGCGAACAAATTCTAGTATCATGTAAGTATCGTAGCGTATATATTTATACAGTAGTGCGAACTCAGTATTATTTTATATGAATTCACAAAATGCCTGTATTGATGAAAATATAGACGTCATAGAAGCTATGGTTAAAGTAAATTGAGTTATTGTCTATAAAGACTTATATTGTCTCTACGAATACGAGGTACTACAAATATTATACATAAATATACACATGTTTTCAAATTACATTTTTGTATCATGTCTCAGCTACTGAAATGACACCCACATCGAGTCCATGCTCCCCGTCCCCGTGTGGACCTAACGCTGAATGCCGCGAACACAACGGTGCTGGTGCTTGCTTCTGTTCTGAAGGATACGAGGGTGACCCGTACAACCGGCAAGGTTGCCGCAGGGAGTGCGAGAGCAACGGTGACTGCCCGTTAAACTTGGCTTGTACTAGGTTCAAATGTATTGACCCTTGCCCAAGGACTTGTGGACAGTTGGCGCAATGTACTGTCGAAAAACACGTGCCTGTCTGCACATGTCCTGACGGTTACACGGGCGATCCGTTCTTCCAATGTAAACCTGCACACGTGCAACGTAAGTGTTGTGTTACATGTTTGTATTTGAATTATTTACATAATTGTTTTCTCATATTTATATAAAGGCATAAATTTGAGTGATGAACGCATGTTTCAAATCTTTTAGCTACACCGCCCCAAAACCCATGTGAGCCGACTCCTTGTGGACCGAACAGCCAGTGCAGGCAAGTGAACATGCAAGCTGTGTGTTCTTGCCTTCCGAACTACATTGGCTCGCCGCCGTCGTGCAGACCGCAATGCGTAGTGAACAGTGAATGCGACGTTTCTAAAGCTTGCATCAACCAGAAATGTGATGACCCTTGCCCTAACACTTGCGGGTTAAGAGCTCACTGTTTAGTTAAAAACCACAACCCTATATGCACATGTCCAGCTGGAATGACAGGCGATCCATTTACTCAATGTTATAGTAAGTATTTACCCCTGTAATAAAACATTTTTTTTATAAATTTCATATAATAATTTTATTTTACTTTTTAACAGACATTCCACTGACAACCGAGCGGCCGCCGTCATGCACACCGTCCCCTTGCGGGCCACACTCACGCTGCCAGATGTTAGCCAGTGGACCAGCTTGTTCATGTTTACCTGGTTACACTGGATCTCCTCCATCCTGCCGCCCCGAATGTACTATAAATTCCGAATGCCCTGCGTCTCTAGCGTGTGTCCGACAAAAATGCGAAGATCCGTGTCCAGGGTCATGTGGAGTAGAAGCCAATTGTCATGTTTTGAACCACGTAGCCGTTTGCGTTTGTAACGAAGGTTACACCGGTGATCCATTTTCAAGGTGTCTGCCAATAAGTGAAAGTACGTATTAACTGTTTATTGCTAAGTAATTGTTTACCCGAACGAAAATATGTTTGACTTGCTTATATACGTAATTGGTATGTTCTATTTCAGCACCAACCACTCCGACTCCGCTAGATCCTTGTAATCCG
>DWDU01001733.1:0-14020 GCA_018245575.1 Jemadia suekentonmiller
AATATTTGATGCCGAGTAAGGTATGTGATTTTTTCGTTATGCGAGTAAATTTTTGATGTTTTTTATTAATGATTATATTATATTAATTAATTAAAGTATTTTCATTAAATATATATGTATCTATATGATTAATCTATTTCAATTGCGATGAATTTCAGCCAAGTAATCTCCGACACAATTCATTCATTGATTGCTTTGAAATTTGCCTAAGAATGTTTTGGGTCGATGCAAAAAAAAATATTTTTATGTTTATAGGTCTACCTGTATGATATATATTTTAACTTTTTATTACGGTTTTCGGTTATTATTTTTAAAATGGTTTCCTCATAATCCAATATATAAATCTCTTTGATCTTATTATGTGATTCCTGTTGCCCCGCTTCGCCTTGACGCGTCTATTGTGAACACGTTTTACGAGCGGACCTTTTCTCGGATTTATTTCTCGGTGGGATGCGAGAGTTTATAGCACTCGTTGTGAGTTTCACGTGCGCATATATATAGTCCCACGTAGGCTTACGTTGCGTTTCGATGGTCTTGTATAGATTTGGTTCAATATAATGTTATTCAATAATATTCTACTCTTTGCGTAGCGCTTCGTATACTTTCAACGCACCCTTCGTATGAGCACGCCAGTTTCGCAGATTCACGATGTATTTACATTCAATATTATATTCAATATATTTATATGAATGTGTTATTGATATTGAAAATAGTTTTTATGATTAATATGGTCTAAAACATTAAATTGGTGTACCAGGTTAAGGGTGTACATTTTTGCGGAATAGCCCGACTAGTCTCGCTCCTGCACTAGGTTGTCTACTTGAGGTCTCGCGGAATGCACTGAGGTCGCAACGGAGTGTATTAATGCTTACGAAACATTGGTTAGTATAATGATTATATTAGATGATGTTATAAGAATGTAACTTTTTGTAGCTGATTGTACAAAATGTATCCGATCGAAAGTACAAATAAGTATATGTATTTATAAAAATCCAAATCATTCTTTTAATATTATTATTTGTTCGAACATTGTTACGGTCATGATTAAGATGTTGTGCATAGAAAGCGTGTTAATCAAATTAATTAAACTAGTAATCAAACCAATCAATCAATGCGTGGGGGAAAAGTCTCGTCTCGTCGTGTGTTCGAAATGATAATTATCATTCGATTGTTATATTGTGAGTATTATAATCGATGTGTTCAAAGTCGATGTACAAATTTAATTCATACGATGTATTCGTTATGTGGAAGGTTAGTCGGAGGTGGGCGCCCGGGAATGACGTAATGTCAATCCGTATGACGTGCGGTCGGCCGGCACCGTTCGGCCCTGTACAACTGCCTCTGTCAAAACTTGACATACTCTAATGTTTCAATCAGAAATACCTAAAAGTGTCCTACTTCAGGTTACTTTTGGTTCGTGGCAAAATAATGATTTCAGCTCTGCTTAAACGTTTCAATTTTTATCATTATATGATAAGCTTATTTTGGTTGTCGCCTGGAGCGATAGGAAGCGAAGATGATGAAATTTATGACAAAATCATCATAAATGGATAATTAGTCATTATTTGTCTAATTATTATTGGATTATATCTATAGATTACTTACGGAGTAGACAGAAAGCATCGAGTGCCAAATATCTATACTCGTAACAGATCTGTGTATCTTACATATGATGTAGAAGAAAGAGGAACATGAGAAGTCAACAGTGCGTCTGCAGTCGTAATGCAATCCACGCGACATATCGCGAACGTATCCTTGATGAATTGAAAGAAATAAATCATAGACGCAACGAGGCCGATGTTACATTGAGTAGCGGCGACTCCAATTACGCCAGTTATCATCGTATCCATCTCTATTACGCGGCGGACGCGAGCGGACGATACGTTTGTTCGCAAGTATTATTAACAACCGACACGGTGTTGCTCTTGGCGGTGAATGGCGAAAAATATTTCAAGTTCGTCAGTTTTTCATTAATAGTTACCCAAATGCTGTCGTAACATTAGAACGATAAAAGGATGAAGATCATGATGTTTAGTCCGCGATTATTTTTGCGCTTCAGCATCCTAATTATTCTCATGCAGTCAGCGCTTGAGATGAAATAAAGCATCTGTTTGAAGTATTTCGATAAATTTAAAAAGTGTTCCTGAATGACAAGGGTTCATTTCCGACTTTTCCAGTGTCCGCTTGCGTCTGTGATATGGGGAATAAAGTTCATCTTAAAGTAAATTTCTGATTTATAATTGATGATTGGATTGTTTTATGTCGAATATTACACTCACCGTGAAACTAAACATACCGACCGTACCTGCAGCACACTTTTATTATGTTCTCTAAGGCGAGTGAAGTTTCCCAATACGCACTTGGCTTGCGTGATCTTATCCATCTTATTAAAAAAAGAGTCCAGAATTTAACATTGGTAATTCGAATTCATATGCCATTTATGCAAAAATGCTTCCTTAGAACACTTTTTGTACGTCAAAATGAAACTACCGCTTCAGAAAATACCTCGCTATGGAGAAGAAACGGCGAAAGAAATTCCATACGGTCCCTTGATTGTGTGATTCTATACCCTTTCTGCTTGTGATTGTTAACATGGTGTTTCAAAGAACAAAGTAAATTAACAAAGTTTGATGTGGAATTTAATTTTAACGTAATTTGTTGCTAATGTTCAAATAGCTCTCATAGAAACAATAGGGTCATGGCATTTAAAATAAAGTATATAGATACTTGAAAGCCTGTCGGGAGATAAATGCTTGTTTATCTCGCCGTGCACTGGGCTCCATTGCCAGCGGGACGTGAAATATATTGACATAAGATGTTGCGCAACCACAGAACCACCGGAGTGAACGAATTAAGTGTAGATGCACTGTCCTTTCTACTAGTCATTCGTAAACGATTGATTTCTTCCTACGTTAAAACTTAAGTAAATAAGCTTGCAGTCTATATAAAATTTCACTGTGCATCAACGTACGTACGAATTTTATGTGTACAGAAACTGAAATTCAAATTTGACTAATTAAGATAGGTTTCAATCTCAATATTAATTTGCTTATTTGCGATTCCATATCGATTTATAATCGTTCAAACGCATCGATACTTGTGCACGTAGCGGCGCGTGCGTAAGTGCCACTAGACGGGACGCGTAGGCGACGAAAACAAACCGCGGTCGCATAATAAATTGAAAAATGTAAATGGTCGTTAGTTACGCTTAAATAAACGATTTCCCGTCGCCTCGCGGCCGGCGCGCCGTCCGTACAAAGGGCTCTCATTAACAAAATCCAACACCGCACCAAATCCTTTCGTTAGACCTCCATTGTAATCCCAATAAAGGTTTCAAGCTCTCGTTCGACGTGAAAAAATTGTGCCGTCATTTATTTGTACACCTCTATACGTCATTAGTGCGCGTTGGTTGAATCGAGCGAACTTAAGTTTTTTTATGTGTAGTGTGAACAAAGATGTCCTTCGTGTTTTTGAAATGTGCACTCATAAATGATTTCGGTGCAATCTGATGCCCTCTAGATTAGTATAAGATACTCTGGTTTTTGCTATTTTGAAATTTGGAATAGAGTTGGAGTTTGTTATTCTTCGAAATGTCTTATTGCTATTATAGGATTATCATTGTT
This sequence comes from Jemadia suekentonmiller, assembly GCA_018245575.1. Taxonomy (NCBI): domain Eukaryota; kingdom Metazoa; phylum Arthropoda; class Insecta; order Lepidoptera; family Hesperiidae; genus Jemadia; species Jemadia suekentonmiller. The sequence continues at coordinate 3,624 of DWDU01001733.1, forward strand.
ACCATTTCTACTGCTAACTATTTAAAATTTCTCCAATATTGGGTTTCGACTTAGGTAGGTCCAAAAGATAAAATTTTATGTAATAAGTAATTAAGTTAAGGGATGCATGCAATGAGCCTCCCCGAGCGGCGACTATGTTTGATTAAATACGAACATATACTGCCTAGCGCACTCTGGACATTGTCACTAATTCTTTCACCACGATGGCTTATGATCAGCTGTCGACTCTACGAAGAAGAAGATATTAAGTTAAAAGGTTTTGTTAAATTCATTGTAAATATATGCAGTATCATTATAATCGTTATATCACGTTCTATTGGTCCACTGCCAGACATATACCTGACTCAAGTTGTGTCATATCACTCGGTCTATCACTGATCTGATCCAGCCGTTGAAATCTTGTATTAACGTATCCGTTTTGTTTTATTTACGAGGAGGAAACCTTCAAGAGATCTTAAAGTATCCTATGTTATGCATAACATAGTATACTAATACGTTTCTTTAATAATCTACCTGCAAAACATCGCGTACATAACTATGTATTATCTCGATGTACACAACTATTAACCTACTAGATGCAGCCATAGATGCAAGAGGCCCACTACCATAACGAATGATACTCGATACCCGCAAACAGATTTACGTCTGCAAATCATAAAACGGTCACAACGAGATCCAATTGAAACAAATACTAACCCTAATCATAACGTGACACACATTCTTCTCCTGCATCGTATCGTGTTATTTGATCGTTGACTATGCAGTTTCTGCCTATAATGATATATGTAGGCTTAAATATGTGTTGGCTTAAGTCACGTATGTTTTAGTGATACGCCGATCAGCCACGGACATATGTTTATAAATTTTCGCCGATTCTATAGAGGCTACATCGGATGTAAATGTTTTTATTCTTTTGTCCAAAAAATGTACATTTCACCTTTTTTGTATGCAATATTTTATATTCATTGGGAATTTTGGGATTCCATGCTCACTTACTGCCTCATATGGACGCCAGGGTACAATAATAATTTAATATTCTTTAGGCCAATGTCCAGAAATGGACTGTAATAGGCTGATGATGATTTAAGTAAATTTCAATACTTGAAGTTTGTATGTCGGAAGAAACCTTCTGAATTGTAAGGGTTAATATTTGATGTCGCCGTTTGTTCTGTCGCTCGTGATGATCTCATCCTGCTCCGTTTTTATATCTTGACACGCTTCATTAAGACCGCTTAGTATTGTGGGTCGCTAATAGCCTTTATTGTTTCGCGGTACCACTCGATTCCTTTGGGCTGCCGATACTTTTTAAAAAAACCTTTATATGATTATGTTGCTGATGGATAGTTTTAGGTAGGTGGATGTTTTTGCAGTCTTCGCCGTGATCTCACTGCAATCGGTGGGTGCTCATGGAGAAGGACCACGTTTAAGTTCGAAAGTAGTCGAACCCTCCCGAAAAAACATACGTGAGTTAAGCCAATTCATATATAACCATGACCGATTTTACCGGTTTGTTTTTCATGGTTACACTATGTATATGAGTTAATAGAAAAAACTCGAACTCAAATACTCAAAATACTTCATCATACTATGTTTTGAAATATACACATGATACTTTACAAATTCTATTGTAATTACGCAAGGAATGAGTTCGTAGAAAATGCTCGAACATCATGCTTCAAATTCGTGATTTTTCTCTGTGCTCTTCATAATAGAGTAATCTGTAGGTACTTGAGAGACACTGGTACTCCGCTCATTTCGTTGCCATATTTACACAGTATAATATCAGTTCATTGAAAAATCTCAAACTTTCTCGTAATGTTTCATAATGCTCTGTAATAATATATTGCTAAACGATTAGTCGAGGTTATATTTCCACGTATTCTATCTTTAATATATTGTTTAATTAGTTACCTTTCTGTTCAAAACCTCGCCACATACATACATTTTAATTTGAATAATATCACGCAAGAGTTAAATTAGTTGTTTTTTTTATCTCTGTAGTGATTGATATTATTTTGAATCCACCTCATTTGTTTTCAATAGTAAATTAAAAGAAACGTTACGAAAATCTTATTAAAGCTTAGATATTAAAGTGTGTTTGATGTTTATTGTTTTTATATGTAATTGCGATAGGACTTTATACTCGTATGGTATAGATTTTGATTTATGGTATGGGTTGCGGCGGAGCGGCAGTTGTTTGTGTTAAGCCGCACTGCTTAAATTATTTGTATCAACACCGTGATGCACTAGACGTTCAACCATTCTCTTATACATATTTTATATCCTATATTCTACTGTCAGTGTCCAATAACTCCATTTGGCTTTTGATCAACTCTTGCTATCCTGTTGTTGGTATAACATTATAATTGAGGTCTTTATCATTAATTGTCTTTAATTATCATTTGATATATTGTAAGATATTGTATGCTTTAATTTAGAAAGGGTAATCGAGTACACGACATTTGTTAAGTATTTGAATAATAGCTTGACCTCGGGGTCGTGCGTGATAATATTTTTTGTAATAATAACTTGTAAATAATTAGAAGTGCAGTGTCTAAAATTATTGGAATTTGAATGATAAAGTTATTAAAAACGAATTAACGCTTTTCACTAAACATCAAATTGTATTGTTTTTTATATTAAGTTAAAAAAAAAACGTGACATCACGCCTGTAATCCCCGAAGAGGTAGGTAGAGGAATGTAGAACAGTCCCACGTTTCTCAAGTTACGTTTACGTCCCACTATGGAATTGGTGGTGAGCCTATTGCCATGCATCTATACATGAACTGTGATCAATTTGAATATGGAAGTCTAAAGCACTTTCATAAAAGGAATACGTTTAGTCACGTTTATATATAAATAAATGTTTTAATAATATGTCCGTTTTTACATTTACTACTGTAGATGTATGTACTTTATACGTCATTTAAGGTTATTTATATGTTTATATTTTATTTCAATTATTTACCAACTTTTCAACTGTACTAAATTAAAATTCATAATTTGAAAACTGATGAAAGAAACAAATGTTGCTATCAGACCAATAAGTAAGTTATCTTCGTGTACATTCGCGTAATGCACCGTTCCGTTTAGCTGCAGCGTACAGGCAGAACCAGATGTAGTAGCATGTACGACGCACTTTACATTGCATTAAAAACACTCGTAATAGTAGTTATCTTGGTTACCCTAAACATACATAAGATTTTCTGCGCTTTTTATATCCCATGTAAAATATAAGCATAAGTCGATAGTATGTGAAAGACAATTATTACATAATGAAGTTTTCTAATTCGCCGCGAGTATAACGTCGCTATATTTTCGGGTACACTTAAACGATTCTTACGCGTCGGTCCGCGCCGGCGCGGTCGACGCGGCGAGATCAAACAAATCTTTATCTCCAGTTGACAGCTTACAAAATCCTTTTAATTAGTCGGGTGCTCGGGACCCGACGCACAAACGCATCTACAGAACTTGTGTACCCACGCTTAGGGCTGGCCATTGCCTTATTTTGTACCGGCGAAATAAAAAACAAAATTATCGCATTTTAATAAAGATTAGTGCAAGTCAGGTCTGTAGGGATAGAGATATCTGATACTCAGTACTCACTGTCTATCTCCGAAGGATTTGGCCTCATGACATTATAATAATAATTTTAAGACAAACTGTTACATTCTTTATTTTTCGTTTCACACTAAGTGGTTATTACGTCCCATTAATATATTAATGCAATCGCAAATATTATTAAAACTTGCAATGTCACTAGCAAATCGTTGCACCTAAATCTAAAAACGGAAACCTAAGCATTACTAGAAGCTACGGTAAAACATTGCCTATTGAACAAATTCTACAAAAATCTTATAAATATTAATATATACTAAATATTATTCTACAAAAATTTAATGTTCATTACTTCCTGTTATTTGTCTATTGAAGTGTAAGTTGATATTTATCATTACATTTATAGTAAGTGACATCCTTAAATCCTCCCACGCCGATACCGGCGTCGCACCTTTTCATTAAGTTTATTCTTTTAAGTCTTAAGCGTTCATTATAATAAGTTCATAATGATGCCAAAGTTGGACAATGACATCACTTAAGATAAGGATGGATGGATATCGACCTACTTATTCGAATGTTTCAATAGTAATTTTTCAACTATTGAGCTCTTGTTTTTTTTATTCTTTTACAATTGGATGAATTGTACAGTGCTACAATATCTAGAAGACAACATTTGTTTTTTTTTCCGGGCGGTTTACTGGTTTAATTAAACTTTAACTTTATATTATATTTTACTTTATATTTAACTTAATATTAATGTTCCAATGTCTCCAAAACTCAAAATGTTCATGGCTTGGTAGATTCTCAAATAATAATGCGAATCTCTAAAAATGTGTTGAATGAATTCTGTCCAAAAAAAAATTGCTTTTAACTGCACGCCAAAGTTTTTTATTTCTGGAGAAACGACATCAAAAAACAAATAAAGTATTTATAAACGGTCATCTTACAATTATGATACCACAATTGGTTGAAAACAGCCATTTAGATAGTTTCAAGCTTGAAGCACCGAATATGTGATTAACATGTTCGCAGATGTGACGATAAGATAACGCAGTGTGACGGACGCACGGAGTTGAAACGGGCTTCTATAATTTAATAAGGAGATGATATTAACGCTCTCAACAATTTTAAAGCTCCTAATTTAAAGAATTTATTGCGGAGGTTATTGAGAGTTGTTATCACTTGCAATTTTCGTCGTTATTCCCAAAACTGTTTTCGCTTGTACTGATGGAATATTATGGATATATTTTCAGCGAAGCCAGTTGTCTCAATTGTGAAGCTGCTGCGCACAGAATTTGGATAATATTAGAAAAAAAAAGAGTGATTTAGACGGAGAATTTCTATCCCAATTATTTTTTATGTAATGGAGACGAGGTTAGAAGTGTTCGAGACCAGTGTGCTAGTATGAAGAGAGTGATGAATGTGGAAGAGGCACGACAGGTGTGCAAGCATAGATGAAGAGAATAGAAGCATATATAATAATGATAGAAGCATATATTTGTCACTCTGTACTTTCTGTCTACCTGGCGTGAAGATATGTATGTCATTTCTATCCTTTAGAGGCACAAATGATAGAAAACACTGAAGAAATGACAGCACTTCATTCAGTTAATTTTTGATTCATAGTTGTCGTGATATTAAAGATACTACTTATCCTATTAGAAGAACTACTTATTATTGCATTTAATTAAATAAGCAAAGTTTGCCTCGCAGATAATCTCTTCACGTTCGAAATCCATATAAGAATATCCAAATATTTATTTTTCTATTATATGCGTTTGTAATGAAACTAAACAAGTTGTGTTTGTGATGCATGCTATGTTTAAATTTAGATTTCAAAGCTTCGTAACCGACCGTTAAAAATTCTTTGAATGGTATAATCAGCCTCTTTGAAATAAATGTTTATTTGAGCCTGCGAAGTAAACATTAATGTTAGTTTTGACTTTTGTCTTGCGTTATTCTACGTAGATGCTAAAACATCATACAGATACATTGTATCTTGGTGCCATTAGATCTGTAAGTGCATCTCCACCAGGTCGACTAGTACTTCCTCGGTGCCATTCTGAATCTTAAATGGACTGTGTTAAAGTGTATGCTCAAATTCTTCAAACATCACCATTGTATGGACGATAGTGTAGTTCGCTGAATGAGTATAATCGGTGAAATCGTAAAGGGCGCTCTTATCGACTGTTGCCGTCGTAAAAGTCCGCATAAACTTTATGCCGTTGGCCGGTATGAAAACGCCGGGTTATTTATATATTTGTGGATTTACTGCCGAGGAAGCCTATGAGCATCCGCTCGGACCGAAATACTCCTCGCTCGCGAGATTCCGCGACGTCTCGCCCGGTCGACGAACTCTTAATGAAATACGAACCTCAATGATAACATTAACGAACTTTTTTTGTCCACCATGTCGCAACTGATCGATGTTAATTAAGTAGCTCTACGTACCGTTGTGCAGTGTTTTGGGCGGTTATTTTTAATATCTCCCTGTCGAATATAGTTTATCGAGTGACATTCGAGTCGCGACGTTCATCGACCTCCAACTGAAATTGTGATTGATAATAATTAATCGATCTTCGTCCATACACACAACTGGATCCACGCGACGTCACCTCATCGCCCTATCTCCCGAAACCAACGGTTCGTTATAAACATTACGATTAAATCCAACGTCCTCAGATTCCACTTTTGTATCGCCGTATATTACTTCGAATCGCTTTCTCGTTTGGGAACGTCAAGTGCTATAACAATTTATTGTGATTCAATCTGGCCGCCGTGTTTTTATCTCTCTCTGACCTGTTTAAATTTGGGAGGTGCAAGAAAAGGAGCATGCGTTTCGGAAGATGGTTGCAGGATGGTGTGAAGTCCTGTGGCGTCCAATTATTCTGACCGCGGTGGTCGCCGGCCAGGCGCCTCGCCCCCTATCGCGGCTGCCATCGATAATGCAAACCGGTTAGTTTTTCGTTTATGGGCCTCGTACCATCACGATATGCGCTTCCAAGGGCCGGTCGCATTTAATAAGAACATAATTTCACCCGTACCTGATTATTGGTGAGGTTCTGTAATGTAATTTTATAAACGTCTCGTTTTACGACATACCAAACAGAAAAGAAAATGCATTAATGTAAAAATATATTTTCTATTTTAGGGCAAAACTCTTTAGTATCTTATAAAATTCTATAAATGCGTACCAAAGGTTTAGTTTTGAACATTTTATGAAATCAATGTTTTAAACTATTTTGAATCACGCACTATTAACTATCATTAATATTAATGGATTAATCTTGTAGGGGTACATTATTTTAAATAACTAATTCTACATATAAAATTTATACGAAAACTTGAGATTCGATAGCCGTAGATTTGAAATATAATTAATGCTCTGTAGATTACACAGGCATAGCTATGCTCCTACAATTAATAATCACCTTCGGAACACAGCAGCACTTTAAAATCATTTAAGTAAGCAATTACAGGCTGCCTGTGCGTTAGCTTAAACGTTAATAACGTGTACAAGTTTGATAAATGGTCCAACAGAGTTCCAACGTGATTCCGTGCTGCTGCTCTTTTATAAAAGGTTTCATTAGATTTAAGTTCAACATCACTCTAGCCCTCCCACTTCTGTGTTTAACTGTAATTATTGCCAACAATGAACGTACCTCCCTTGTAATTTCCTGTACTTCATTATGACATTCTCTAACTTTTTCCTAGTCGGCTCATTGGCCACTACTTGTCGCCCGCGTCGCCGACCCGAGAAGTTTCTAGAATTCGTTATTTTCATTCAACGAGCTATTACCACATATGGGCACACGAGTTACGTTTATTATTCATACTGGTTTGATCAACTCCTATAAATGATTAATTTATACGGCGACAGAATACGAAAGTTAGTGTGCTGCCTGGCCATAATTAGTGCGCATGTTATCCAGATCACTATTTTAAAAAAACTTGCTTATGTTAATGAAGCCCCATAATTTGTATGACTACGCGCCTAGTACAGTCTCGCAAAGTTTGTAGACCTTGCGAAGGATGTAATTTGTCTCAACTTAGTGTAATTACTGTTAGGGCTATATTTACGTTATCTGTATTCAGCGTAACTACTTTATTTTGCACGTGAAGCAATAGATGATGTGGTAACATCATCGTCGTTCTATTTTCGTCCACGGTAACGTAAAGAAAAAAGTTATCATTTCCATCTTACGCGACTGCGAAGCATTCCGTGACTCGAGCTCTCAGTTATTTATTTTAAAAAGCAGTCATTAAGTACAGAAGCAGCAATTTGGTTCCCACATGACCCCGTTCCGTGGGCCGTGAGATAATCGCAAACGGTAGTGTCCAAGCACGTACTAGGTCCTTATTAGGCGGGCGAGATTTTTTCTTGCGCAGACGTCGCCGACCGCCACCACGCCATGGGATTGAGCGCACAGCCATCGTTGGAAACGTTACCGAGAACGGATTTAAAAGCTCGTTGAATTTGTCCTAAGCTTTTTCTCTTTAAATTTTTTGCTAATTTTCTTCAAATTCGAAACTTATGTTCGCATATTATGTTGGCTTACTTTACTTAGCGACATATTATGTTGGCTGACATGTCACATGTTAAATATATACTGGGATTAAATGAATTGTTGTACCTATACATTATTACAGAATTATTTTATAATCGCTACTACTCCATATAAATACTTTCCCGTTAGAAGGATATCGCACGGTAAGAATATTATATGTGATTTTTAATCCGTTCCGAATCTAAATGTTTGCACAAATCCCATCTCGTCGGAGATCGCATCCCATTAACTTGGACCGCGGTGATATATGATAATTTTTAAGCTCCAACACGAGTTGAAAAAACTAACACACATTGGCGCCAGCGGTTCCGTCACGGACGTGGTGATTTTTAACAACCTCACTTTTTATTCGTCACGAATATGGTCCATTAAAGTGAAGTGATTTCAACTTCGCGTCACGTGACTTACGTCCCAGTATGAATGTCGTCCCGCTTCTCGTATGAAAGAGACACGACAAAAATTCGTGATACGTAGTGTTGCCGTTTTTCTTTTATTCAATTTGTCTTGATTATGTTTCTCACCATGATCGTTCTGTTCTATATTTCATTGTTACTTTATAATCGCTTCGTGAATAATCATACAACTCAAAAAAAGTAATTTTATAGTAGAGCCAGTTAAAAATAGAAATTCCCAAACAAATGTACCAATCACATAATAACATTTTTAACGTCACATTGTCATTTTTGCCATTTAATTCAAAATTGATGAATTTTGAGTTGTTCGCGTCTTATTGTAAAGCAACTAATATGTTAAATTGTTTTTTAAATATATAGGATTTTGGAATTACTAAGTTCAATAAGGAAACAGAACGACATGCCAAGTGTGTTGTTGATTCGGTTCAGTGTGGCGGGGCTAATTCAGTAATATTATCTCTTTATAAGTGGGCACATGAATTTACTGTTCTTTAATGATTGTTTATGTTTTTACTGTCATGAGATAAATCGGTTTTGGCTGTAATAAACTGCCATTCTGCTACTAAGTGCCGGTGAAATACTTGAATCGCCTTAACACTATGGTACCCGAACGTTCAACGACTCCTCGGCGAATATCAATTACTTACCCTTTATACGATTCTGTACGGTTCTTCATCAACGCGCAGTGCAATGTACCCCCAATTGTTTGACAATCTTCTGTTTTTCGGTATAGTTATCGTGAGCTTCGCATATTTACTTCCCATTACGTTTTCATATTATGGTAGTTAATAGTCATAAGTATAAATCAATTGTATCTATATTAAGTCATTGTTTGTCTAATCATTAAACTCTGCAACTAAGTATACTGAATCTGCTTATAAGATTGTTTGTATGTGGCTACCAAATCACAGATAAACAAGTAGAGAGGATAACTGATAGTTTAGGGAAACACACGGCCGATGCGGCATACAAATGTTTTGTTTACGAGCGACGATTACGTAAATAGAATTTAATGAACGTTGTCGTGTGTAATAGCGTAAACAACGCAAGATTTGATTCCAATTCGTACATGAAATTGGAGTCCGTGGGTGGCGCGGCGGCGCGAAAGAATTATTTTGAAATAAATGTGTTAATAAATCAGTTCTCAGGAGCGTACAAAATCGCTTTCGATTTATACTCCAGTATCGTAAATATGAAACTTGTACGCGTCGCTGTGACGTTGTACAATATTTTCTTTTTAATACCCTTACATACGTCAGAGATGGGAGTACGACCAATTCGATATTTAAGTTGTAACGCTAATAGTTTTGATGTATTGTCAGTACTGATATGGGTGTCCGGAAGCCGGTGATTTTGCGAATCGGCCAACAGTGGTCGGAGGGCCTTATGAATTATCCAAACGTCGCGGCGTCTTGCCGGCGCCTGAGCAGCACCAGTAGCGATCGCAACTGTAAACACGACCCGAGATAATAAACGTGTAGGTACTCTTTACTTGCATTGTTCACTATTCGATGTTCGTTTTGGTGCTTTGTATCTTGTATTATTTTTTAAACCACTTCAAAAAAGGAGGAGGTACTCAATTCGTCTGTATTTGTTTTTTTTTTATTAGGCAGGTACGGAATTTTTTACTAAAACTAATATTTGGGTTGTAGTTCCCACTATGAATATGTTCATAGTTTTATGTTTAATATCTTTATTGCTATAATGTTATTTTCTTTAGCATTTGATATTATGATATTACTTCTATTAATAACGACTTTCTTGACTGTTTAATCATGTTACTCGTTGGTCGTGTTGGTTGCAAGTGCGACTGCCGATCGGGAGGTCCTGGGTTCGATTCCCGGGTCGGGCACTACAA
>DWDU01001734.1:0-14019 GCA_018245575.1 Jemadia suekentonmiller
ATGGCACTACTTCATTAATAGTGATATCCGCTTGCGTCAAAGCTGGGAGGTTTCCTGGGGCCTCCGAAGGTTTCGCCTACTCCTGGAAAACTTGAAATTGATTGGATAGGCTTTGTATCTTGAGAAGATTGTTCTTCTAGACCTTGACCGATTTGACCGCCAAGTTGTGGTGACCCGGGTCGTTGCTGTGAATGACTAGATGGCGAATCAACTCTTTTACAGCAAGCTGGGCCGTCTATATCATATACTGGTGGAAATTTTGATGCACCCTGGAATGGCTGTGGACCTTGAATTGTTTCTGACGGACGGGAACCTAGCTGACCAGGTATTGGTTGATGTTGAGGTTTCGCCTGATCTTGTGTATTATAACTAGAATCTTGGTTTCCTTGCGCTAATTCAGTGTTTTTCCCAGGTTTGGAGAAAAGTAAATCATGTGATCCAGGTATGGAATCAGTCTGAGGCTGAGCTTGTATTTGAACATTGGGGTTAAAAGATTGATTTGCGGGAGTTACTTTAAAACTTTGAGATGGGTTTGAGGAAAACGAGCCAAATTGCGCAGGTTTTGATTCAGGCTGAGGCTGATTCTGTAGTTGTTCATTGATTTTGAAGGCTTCATTAACTTGGTTCACTGGAAAACTCTGTGGCTTTTGTTCAAATGATGAAACTGTTTGTTGGGTATATTTAGATCCGAATTGAGGAGAACTGGGTTTCAAATTATCAGCATTTTGTGGCTGGTTATACTGAGTTGTATGTAAAGCACTACCAAACTGGGGTGTATGGCTGAATTGATTAATAGGAGGATTATTCTGTTGAACTGTAACGGTTTGTTGTGGTTTCTTATATTCATATACTTCACCATTATACTGCTGAGTTTGTTCAAACTGAGAAGATGAACCTTGATTTGAGTCTGAAGCAGTAAATCCTGTTATTCTTTGATTGGAATGAACAGTAGCTGTTGCCTGAGCAAAGGTCGGTCCATTAAACAGGCTTGAGCTTTGACTTCCTGGACTAAATGGTGAGTTACTTTGTGCTGATTGACTAGTACTGTAGTGACTAAATTTATTTTGCTGAAAGTTGGATGATGCTGTAGGAACAGGAGAAAGAAAAGAAGTAGCAGACGCTTGTGTTACTCTATTAAACTGGGTTTGGAAAGTGGTGTCAATATGTTCGCCCTGTACAGACGGTGAAGTTGGTGATACCGGTCCAAGAGTAGAGGGTCTGGGGTACTTGGTAGTACTTATAGGTATTTTACTTTGAGATCCAAAAGATGTTTGAGTAACATCAGGTGGTTGATCCCTAGTACCAAATGGAGGTTGCGTAACTTTAAATTGTTGATCAAATGAAGGACTGGATATTATTGATGTTGGTTGACGAGTTGTTGGCGCATTTAAAACTCTTGATGGTTTGTTATAATAATATGAGTCATCGGAACCTATTTGTTGAGTATTTTGACTGTAGCTTGGCTTTTCTGTGCTAGATGCGTACTGCGCATCGTTTGGGAATTTGTTGAGGAATTGATTATTTTTATTACCTTCAACTGATGCTACTTCAGGTGCATTTTGAATACCGGGTGTAGACAAGTGACCATTTACTGATGAAAAAGCAGAAGCGGAAGATGAAATTGGTGAAACTTGCTGATATTTATGAGTATTAAAACTGGATTGACGTTCAAAATTGGTTGATGGTTGTGAATTAAATGATAGTATGTTAGTAGAGCCAGTAAGACTAGTTGAATCAGGACTAGGTATCATAGAACCGAATTCGATAAATTCATTTCGGTCAGAAGTCGATTCAAATGGCGTCGACAATTCAGCCTGAGGTTGTAATGTTGGAAATTGAGAAGCCAAGTTCGATGGTCTATATTGAGTTTGTCCGTTTGGAGCTCGATTAAAGTTCGAAAAACTTGAACTAAGATGAGATTGATCTTTAATTGAAGGGTGACTATTTGTAGTTTGACTCAACTGGCCAGGTAATTTATTGTCTGTACCCTGCTGAGCACTGAATGTTTGAGATGATTGAAAACCATAAATAGGGCGAGAAACAGGTGCAAAAGTTGTTGAAGATGGCGAGTTATAATCATTTGCTTGAGACTGTGACTTAAAATCTGTAAATTCTTGAGTCGATTTCTTCCCGGAATTGTTTACTTGAAAACGTTGATTTTCTTTATTTTGATTCGAATTATTGAATTGAATTCGTGGTGGCCGGTATTCATTTTTTGAACTGTACACATTACCTGATACCACTTGAAAGCTTCCTCCAATTGGCCTATTTCCCTGAGGTTTTTGGAAAGGACGGCTTGAAAAAGGATCTTTTATGGCAAGGGTTGAGTCAATAATCGTAGGTTTTCCAAATATAGGTGCATTAGATAGAGGACTCTTGGAGTTGTCTCCCTGAAGTTTCTGCTGAGAAAGTGGTATAAAGGCAGGTATATTTATGTTTTGGGCACCTTTTATGCCAGAGTCAACGTTTATGCCAGAAGATGACACAGTTTCACGCGTGAATCCGCTTGGTAGGTTATTTTGTGGTCTGTTTAAGATGGATCCGCGATTCTGGTTAAATCCACTGTAAGGAGGTAAGTACTCATTATTAAATCCAGACCCTAAACCAGACACTTGTCCATTTCCAGCAATTTTATCGGCAAGGTTTATATTTCCAAATTTGTGTCCACCCGAAGGTAAATTTTTTGAAGAATCAGCCAATTGGAAACGATTAGTTCCCGACGCAGAACTTTTAACAGGAATTGAGCCCGATTCGCTAAAACCAGAACTTTCAATGGCTTGATTTTTCTTACTATTAAATGAACTACTTGCATCCGTATCTACCTCAGGCCGGCTTCCAAGTGAATGGGCTTGTGCGTTATATTTCTCATTAGCACCGTCACTTTTTGTGTAATCCTCTTCTGTATTGTACTTCTGAGCATCGTATGAGCCTGTAAGTTAAAAAATGAAAGTTGTTACTCATTTGTCAACGCCTTACTTGAACTATATGTACAGTAAAGATTCATTAATCAAAATACAATGGCTCGGGCAGCAATCTGTAACGGTTCGTATTATGTAAATGGAATGTTTTACACGCTGTCCACTAAAAGGTGTCTGACCTCTTGCATGGGCACTTTCAATTTTAGCACCGCAATAAATACAATACTCTGATGTGTTTATTTTACCTCGTATATCTATTTTCTTATAATATTCAAACTTTTGTTTTTCTAAAGTTTTAGGTATTATCTTAATAAATATAAAATTTACAATACATTACATTTACATGTACAATTTTAGTACAAATAAAGTATTATTTACATCAGATTAACTTTAATTACGAAAACGCAATTATTGTCAGTCAAGAATTTATTGACAGGGGTTTAATTAATTCGGTAATCAGCGAAGGATATCAGACAAGAGATAAATAATTTTTGACAGATTGACAACATGTTTTTTGGTTTAATGTAATCGTGGTGAATAATAGGAGCAATAACTTGTCTTATCCACACTATGATCGAACTTAATATTATCTTTTTACATTAAAATAAATTGATCCGTTACTTTCTGCAAATAAAACCATGTCCAGATGTTAGAAAATGCCTTTTTAAAGCGAGACGAAGCATGCAGCATGCAATTAATTAAGAATATCCTAAGATCGATTGCACCAGCGACCTGAACCATGTAGCTTGTCAAAGCTGAGACGTTATCTTGCGATCTTAATACAATGGATCGCCGGTTCGTTCAACTCGTTCATGTGAGTGTGTGTGGAGAACACGCATGTTAATGTGTGTATATGTATTTATGCAAATGGTAGCGCCTTCTGTTGTTGAATACAATATTAATCGGTGATCATTAATCTTGTTATAACGCTCTACAATAATAAATGTTTATTTCTGCATCTATAAATTTTGTTATAGAGATTTGGTTATATGGAATTTTCTTTATATTATAGTATGTCGTGCGTGTTTTTAAGGTTATTACCAAGTTGCTATGATGTTGAAGGAAAGTGTGACAAAGATACCTACAAAAGGTAAAGTTTAAGTTCGCATTTTGACAGCCTCATAAACAATAGACTTAATTTTTCTCTTAAAAAGTTGGTAGTTGTATCAATACTATCAATACTCTCCTGTAAAGTTACTCTCCTAGTTCGATAAAAATTGAATTACTTAAGCATTTGTAATAAGTTACTTTATTCAACTTTTTTATTAACTGGTGAAACCTCGGAGTGTACTCATCTGTCTACCTCTTCGGGAATTACAGGCGTGACATTAAATTTTTACCTATGATTTTTTATTCAATTATGGACTAAAATTTTATAATCAGTGGTACTTTCCGTCCGATGCGCGACATTCTAATCAAAGAAATTTTTTCTTTCAAATTTTGATAAAACTACTTTCAAGGCTATCGATTTTATTTAATCAATTTAGTTATGGGATGGATAATTTTATAAAACTACTCACCATCATCCACGAGCCCCGATGCCTCATCCTTGGCGTTTTGCTCTAAAGACTTCAAGATTTCCTCCGGGATCGGCGGAGGAGTTGGCAGATGATCACCCGTAGGCTGGTAACCACGTTCATCAGCTGTATACGTCACACTGTACACTTGACCGTCATCACCGGTATACGAGTAGCCACCTTGAGTCTTCACCCCATTAGCTTCTACTCCATCTTCTCGAGCTACAATCCCATTATCTGTTTCAAAGGCATAGTTAAAACTATCGGGACTGACGTCATTCTGATATGCCACTATGTTCGATGCGCGGTCACGAGAAGCTTGGATCCTTTCTGGCGCAGATGAACTGTGAGCGTCATTTTTATTGGTCGCTTCTCCGTTAACATGTAATCCTGAATGGGTGCCAATACGCGGAAAAGCAGTATCAGCCGTGAATGCTGCATCTCCGACTTTGGAGTGAGTGGACCCATAAGAGATCCTTGGACCACCTAAACCAGTTCCATCGGAACCGGAAGCCCTCGTGCCGGGCGCCGCTGCGTCTACCACCACTCCTTCAAAGTCGTTCTTGTAGGCACCTTTAGGTATGCCTCCGAGACCTTGGTTGAATGTTCGAAAGGGCGTCTGCAGAGACTCCGCGCTTCCTCCAGCAGTTTTGGCTGATGCTGGTGGTAGGTAAGAGCGGTCAAGTTTATCGGCGCCGCATATTGCAAAGAATGCGGTCACTAGGACCTGTGAACAAATAAATAAAATTTTTGAGTTTCGAAAAAAAATGTTCTTGTACGTAATTGAAAACCAGATGTGCTTCACCATTTCATGATTAGACTAGGATCAGGCCAGGTTAAATCACAAGATATAACTAATAACATCACAAATTCTTTGAAACAATTAATCAACTTTTTTGACAAAACTTTAAAATTGCAATTGTATTTAAATAACAAATGTATTATTATAACCGTTGGCAAAATTAAAACAAAAACTTTCTAAGGCAAATGTTTACAATTGTGATCTAAGGTTAGAATTCTAAAGATTAAGTTTCGAATGTCACTTTAGTATCCGGTTTTGGGTCACACAAGAACATTACCAAATACATCGTGCACCGAACGGGAAACGCAGGCTCCTGGGATGTATGAAACCGTTCTGATGGCTTGCGAAGCGGGTTTTGCTTTTTATACTAATTCAAAACTCATCGAAAAAACGTGCTCAAGATCTTCTACAACACTACATTTGCAGCTGACATCAACATACATTTCAATTGACGTCCTTACGTCCATCACTATAGAGTCAAAACTCTGGCAACATATTTTCGCAGATCGTTGATAAATTTGCAAAGATGTACGCATAGATTTCAAGTTCAAGCAGTTTAACGTTTTAATTGGTGATGAATTCTCATTTAACAATGACGAGAGTAGTTTTGTTATCATGAGTTCAGATATTAAATTCGTGATATCGTTACTTTAATAGGGCAGAGGACAAACGGTACAAAGTAGAGTTAGATGTTTCACTCGTAAGAATAATAAACAATTATATCGAGTTTCAAAGACGTTATGTAAATGTAAATTTTTGAAATAGATTAATAGAAAATATCGCATTGCAACTTTTTATTATAACTCGCGTGTACACATATGATATGGACATATTAAAAAATTATTTAAAGATCAAGGTAAAATCCAAAGTAGAGAATTATTGTACCTATAAGCATAATGTTTTAAAATGACATTACAATAGCATTATCGATACCTGTGTTCGGAGAGATTTTTATCTCGACTTTTCTGCGATTGATAAAATAGATAAGGCATTTTTATGTAATGTTAACAACCATTAAGATTAATTTTTTATTTTATTTTGAAAATATCGAGATTTGAATATGATGACGAATTAGATGTAAGCTCGCTTAAATGCAACATTAATTAAAGTTATTTGGTTGCTGTGGGACTTTTTATCATCAAGCTATAAAATTTTACAAGTTTAGGGCAAATGAAGTCCCCCTCATAGTTAGAGAATTCTCAAGTTCTCGGTTTATGGATACAATTTACTGCTCTGGCAAGCGTTCGTTGGTAGACACAACTTGTTAAAGTATTTGCTTAAGGAAATTTAGAACAAATGCAGATAAATTAAAGTGGTCATTGCTGATGACTTAACTTAAATCAGAAATTTCTATGGTTATTTAATTATTAAGCCATAGTAATTACACGATACGAAACCCTTTAAACCTTATGAATTACAAAGTTATGAGACAAAAGAATGACGGTGTCTTGAAAATCGCTGCCGTTGCGGCTTAGCAGTAATTTCTACGACATACTAAATAAACTGATTGAATACAAATTAACCGTCTTATTAATATTGTAATTAGTATATCTTCAAGCCATGATATCTATGGGGTAGGCAAAGAGCAATGAGATACTTTGGCACCGAGAGCCACATATTTCTATCCTTACAGACTTACCGGTCATTTACATTAATTACTCTCTTCATATACTTAAGACGGTTACGGAGATGTGTTTTGTCAGCCAGTATCTGGCCTGATTATTTACAGTGTTATTAATATCCAACAACTAACCTAAGTGATGGAAATTGTGTGAAGTTGGTTTGAACATGTCCATAAGCGACGACAGCCACACGTGACTGCTGACCTCTTCGCTAGCCCATACTTTTAATACACACGTACATCACGTCATATATTTCATATATTTATGTATAAATACACGTGTATATTGTAATATATAGTTCCGTAACAAGCAATCAGTAACCAAGCACTTCAATCAAGCAAGCAACTCAATAATATTTCATGATTACATCAGAATGATTTTACGATGTAGAGTTGTAATTTGTTAGAAGTCCCACTGAAGGCATACCGATGTTTATTAATGTGTTAAATTTACAAATAACTTCTAAATGTTTGCACGGTTGTAACAAAATTGTTTAAATATTCGCATATTCTTTTATAAATACGAGTACCTCAACCTCAACTATATCAGTACAATATTTCTGAAGTATAACGTCGAGTAGTTGAGTGGTTGCAAGGATCGAAAAGTCCTGGGTTGGAATTCCGGGTCGGGCACTATACTCGTAGGATTTTTTTATCTTACAGTTTCTAGTTAAACTATCAACTTGCGACTCGGGTCTTAGATTCATGTCCGGTGTATAGCTACAGACTCACGCACAATTTCATTGTTGGACATAAACGTAACTGGCAAAACATGGGACTACACTTACTTCGAGTATTACAGGCGTGTTGTCACATTTCATATTTATTACTGAAATGAAACTAGAAAATCGCCCCGTTGGCTTGTTGGTTGCGAGTGCGACTGCCGATCGGGAGGTCCTGGGTGATAATCCCGGCGCCGACACTACGGATTTTTCTAATTTAGATTTTCCAGTAGTGGCTCGGAGTCTGAATATGTGGCCGGTGTACGGCAATAGACTCGCCACCTGTTCTATAGTGGGACGTAAACGTAACTAGTGAAATGTGGGAGTGTTCTACACTCTGCTTACTTCTTCGGGGATTACAGGCGGGATATTACGAAACTAAAATTAACCGTACTGTTCATTAAACACCGAATATAAATTAAGATCCGAAAATTATTTCACATACAAAAGCCTTCAATATATTTACGTTAACAAAATATGATGTTAGTTAAGATTATACATCTGTTGTATGCGCATACAGATATATTATATATCTAAGGCTGTCTTAAAATGTAGAAACATATGTCTACCTAAAAATATTATTGTATAGTTAGCAATTGTAGCTGCATATCTGCTGTGAAATTGCGGCTTTTATATTTCTGAGCATGTAAAGCGCAGCATTTTTAGCAATTTAATATATGTACGTATGGACGTATGTGATATACGTCCGAGGGATGAATATAAGCCCGACTGACTTTGGAAATAACTTAAAACGCATTTATGAGTAGATATACCTTACCAGTAAGTCACAGCAGGATTAGAATTACGCTTATCCAATACACGTCTAGCGAGTGAGAAGGCTGTATTAACCGACAGAAATAATAATAGTAATAATTAGTTGTAGATAACCGTGTGACGTGGAATATTCGACTGTAAGATTACTTACAGATAACCATATACCAGATACCAGATAACATTACAAGTACCATTGTTTTCAGGACCAAAAAATAGTAGGGGTTGATCTGCCCCCGTAGAAAAATTTCAGTGATAATATATTTCCATTTCGTAGTCGCATTGGTGGCGCTAATAACACATGACCCAAGACGCATTTCGCGAGCCGCATGCATTAAAAACTTAAAGAATTAAAGAATTAAAAATTGTATATACAGTGTGTTAAATAAACTTTTGGATTTCATTTACTCAATAATCAGTATGCCGTGCCTTTGAATTATGTCATGTTAACTAACGAATGGCCGGTTTCGGACCTATCCGAGCTTTTTTCTTGAACTCTCGCCAATCGACAAATGATGTTTATAGTAAAGAAACAGTCTTTGGACCACAAATTCATTACTATTTTATATCGTACTCGTACTTATGAACCTTATGAAACGGTGGCATTTAATAAATCATTCGGTTCATTTTTATAACAATTCCTTTGACATTTGTCCACGGTATAATTAATAGCAACGATTTATAATATGCTTAAGATATGAGAATTATAATCGTTCATAATTGTCTTTATGTTAAATGTAGATTCATTTATATCCATGTACAGACAGCGGGAGGTATAATTTGATATGTCGCACGATATATAGCTATATATATAGAGTCGCCGAAACGGCCGACTAAAATTGTGACGCGAATCAAATACGGACTCTGAGTATTGTTTATTACCCGTATTGTTTACGTTTCATCAGACGCAATTAGGCGTATTATGTACAGTTAATACGAATATACATTTTCATTGTAAAGGCATGTCTACACTTAATGTGATAATGTTAAGATGACTATGGGTTTTTTTTTCGAAGATTGTTAAATAAAATACCGTAAGCTATACAGGTTATTAATAACTTAAAATTACGCCTGCGTTTCCCCGAAGGGGTAGACAGCGTTGGGCAATATGAGTGTTTTATTTATTGTAAATATACGTTAGAAATTAATACGTTAGAAGTTCAATATAAGTATATTACGATACGATAGACTGCCTCGTTGGTCGTGTTGGTTGCAAGGGCGGCCGCCGATCGGAAGGTCCTGGGTTCGATTCCCGGGTCGGGCACTACTAAAATGTTCTAATTTAAATTTTCTAGTAGTGGCTCGAAGTCTGGATATGTGCCCGATGCATGGCAATAGGCTCACCACCTACTCCATAGTGGGACGTAAACGTAACCGGTGAAACGTGGGAGTGTTCTACACTCCTCTGCCTACCTCTTCGAGGATTACAGGCGTGATTTACGTTTAGATTTTCTAGTCGAGTCTCGGAATTTGGATATTTGTCCGGTATATAGCTATGGACTCAACCCCTATTCCATAGTAGGACGTAAACGTAAGGGATATCCATTGATTACGTGAGGCATTGAAGGGGGGTCGAGTTGGATCTCACCCAATTTCACTTTGAAAAAAGCCCCCCCTTTCCCCAAACCGCACACAAATTATAAGTAAACGAGATTTTGCGACTGCCAGAAGTTGTTTCCGCGCGACTGCCAGCCGAACGCCCGACTCTACGAACGTTACAGCATCCGAGCTAAATGGCAGACACACACAGAGATGTTTCGAACTCCTTTGTTTAAATTCGTAAATGTTTTGTTAGTCGACGACTCAATCAATGCTATCACTTGTACTAGAAACTCACGTTTAAAAATATCTCGTGAGATTAGAGGATGTGGGAGGGGATTAAATAAGACCTCACGAAATATTATTAGGGAGAGGGAGGAAAGCGTGGGGGGGGGGAGTTAAAAATTTTCAAAATGCAGCTCACATAATTAATGGATACCCACTAACTAATGAAACGTGGGAGTTCTTCACTCATTTGCCTACCTTTTCGGGGATTATAGGCGTAAAGTTACGTTTTTCATTGTTGTATGTTCCGAAGGTAGGCTGTTATATTTATGTTCGTGTCACGCATATTGTTCGTTTATTTGACTGTACAATTTGCTGTACAGTTATTAACTGTATTTAGAGCGATTTTGTTTTAATAATAGTTGTATGTATATTAGGATAATGCATCATTAAGTTACTTAAATAAAATTAAAAACCCATCTGACATTTTTAGATAATTGACAGATGTCAGGCGTATGAATTGAAAGCTATCATTTTCATTTGATAAAAATAATGACATATAAGCGTAAGAAATACCATCACGGTGATACTCATTTAAAGAAAAGATGGAGACTTCGCAATAGGAAAAAGGACTTAGATGAAATAGATGTTGATATAAAAGATGGTAAGTATAGAGAGAACAACAAGTGCACGTGGTTAAAGTAATTGTAGGTTATGTTCAATGTAGACGATTGCATTATGTTTCGTATTTTCCTTTTCTTATAGAGAATGCTGAAAAGCTTCTGAACCAAAGCGTAGATCTTGATGTGCCTGGAGCTGCTCAGCATTACTGTCTTCATTGTGCTCGATATTTCATTGATGAAAAAGCGCTTTCGGATCATTTCAAAACCAAAGTTCACAAACGAAGACTAAAAGCATTAGAACTTGAGCCATACAGCATAGAGGAATCGGAACGTGCGGCTGGATTCGGCAGCTTTAAACTTCCAAGCAAAAGGAAAATTGTTACGCAAAATACTGGCAAGGCACATATTATTGACGAGGATGGCGATGCAATATTAGAAGAAACAAGTACTGTGAAAAAGAAGAAAATAGACGAAGATGATGCATAAACTTGTTCATAGGTTACATGCAAACATAAATTGTTATGATAATATTTTTATAAGATATTCCTCTCTATTTATCAATGGCCCCAAAGCAACTGATACCTTTGTGTATATAACACCACATATAGACTTTCCAGAACGTATAAAACACAAGCATGATCTAGAAAGGGAATTAACGAGACGAAATGCTAAAATAAATTTAAGTAAGTTAGAAAACTTGTGGCTGTTTTACAAAGATTTGGAAGCAGTTAAAAATGATTTAGAGAAAAAAAAGCAAGAATTGTCTAATGTTATGGCAACATTAATGACAGGTCACTCTGATACTAAGGAAGCAGATAAATTAAAGACCAGAGTGCATTTAATAAAAGAGAATATTAAGAAAATTAAAGAGCCATTATGGTCTGCTGAGGAGATTGCAGTCATTGAATCACTCAAGTTACCAAACACATTGCATCCATTGACACCAGATGGTAAGAATAAGGTCATACATTCAAAATACATACAGCCAATTAACACAAAAAATCATTTGGATGTCGGTAAGAATTTGGATTTATTGAAGCTTACAAAAAATGAAAACTATTATCTCAAGAATGATGCCGCTGTGTTTGAACTGGGTGCTAAATTCTATTTTAGTCAGGCACTGAAACAAAATAATTTCATACAATTTTCAAATCCAGATTTTGTTAAAAGTTTAGTAATAGAAGGATGTGGTGAGGATCATATGGATGCAGACTCTACTTTTATTCTGCATCATAATGAGGACACTAAAATGAACATTGACAGTCGATTACATTTAACAGGAGCTGGGTCCCTATTCTCTTTTTTCGCATATCATGCTAAGAACGTAGTTTATAATAAAGCATTGCCATTAAAATATTTTGCAATAGGGCGACAATACAAACCTTCCCCTGATCGGGATGACTGCCTGTTTCATGTCAGTCAGTCCTCAGTGATTCAAATATTTGAAGTAGCTAAATGTGCAGATGATCTTGATATTTTATTACAAGAATCAATTGAAATTTTGAAAAATTGCTATGAGGAACTTGGTTACCATTTCCGAATGAGTATTGTATCAGCAGAAAAATTGTGTATGTGGGAATCTTTGAGGATTGCAATAGAAATGTATTCTAGTTCACTGAGAGATTATGTTGAAGTAGGAAATATATCAGTTGCTGGAGATTTCATAAGTAAAAGGTTGATGTTCACATACATGGACAATAAGCATAGCAAGTTTCCACACATTCTTTCTGGCACTATTCTAAATGTTCCTAAATTTCTTGCTTGTATTTTGGAACAAGATGCAGACTTTGCTTTACCTCAACCTTTCAGAGTAGAGAACTGGAAGATGTGAAATAAAACAATGTATTAATATATTGTAATAAACATTAATTATAACAACAGATATTTGATTTGAAAATTTTTCATAACATTTATTAAATATCCAATTGGAATTCTGTCCTTTGCCAGGTCGGGTGTGATAAATCAATTGGTGACTGAAGGGTAATTTCTATAATATCCACATGTCCTGTCTTAGTTAGAAGTATTACTGTATGAGTTCTGTAATAAACAAATATTAATTGCCTTAATAAAAATAATAAAAAACAGCACGGAAAGATAAAATTTTCATATTTGAGATCATGTTAGTTATGATTCTCTGTTATGATTACAATCATAATTTCATATAAATTGAAACCGAATAAACTCAAGTATGTAGTATGGTATGAAATTTTAGTCATTTATAAATACCTTGTTCCATATTTGCCTTGAGGCACTTCCACAAATATTGAACTTAATTCCTTGTATATATTAGGTTGCCTCATTTCCAATTGTAAGTCTGGTAGATGTCTGAAAAATGCAATGAAAGTTCATCTAATATGAATTAAATAAACATCACACCTGTAATACCCAAACTGGTAGGCAGATGAATACACACTGAAATTTCACCAGGTATGTTTATGTGCACTATGGAATAAGGGGATGAGCCTATTGCCATACACCAGTCAAGTAGAAAAGTTCAATAGTGCCCAATCCGGGATTTGAACCTAGGACCTCTTGATCAGCAGTCACACTTCCAACCACTCAAGCAAAGAGGCAGTCAATTTTAATATGATTTGCTAACTTGCTATAATGATAAGCAAATCATTGTACTAAAACTTGCATACATTGATTGTATAAAACATTCACTGAAGTATACCCATATGTGATGTCTATCAATTTGGTCTGTCCAGCAAAATAGACTATGCTGTTAACCATTATTATTCTGGGGCAATGGTATGACAAAAGAATGACAATAAAAATGTATGAAACCACATTGAATTACTTACTGGTCTTTAGATTTCAACATATTTATCAGTTCTTCAATGAGTTCCGTCTTCTTATCAATTTTATTCATTCTGGTGCAAATATCTGCCATTATAGACTTTGCAGCTTCAACTTTCTTTAATGGGTTTTCTGGCAAGTTATTTCCAAAGCCTAAGCAAGCTTCAGTCCAAGCACCTAATCTATTTGTTGCATTGCTATATGTGTAAGTAACTGGTTGTTTGCTACAAGAAATAGTTAGTGTAAATAATATTTTTTATTGAACAGCATCAACTTCAAACCTGACAGCTGCGAGAACTTTGGAACAGTATCATACTAAATTACTATATAGAACAATATTGGAAATTGCTCATACAATTGAAATGATCTTTGTATTACTCACCTCAAGTCTACAGTGACTAACACAAATTGATTACATTGCTGAAAATATTCTTTCATATTCTGCAAGTAAACATTTACAGGTTCTTCACTTTTTACAAAGT
>DWDU01001735.1:0-14019 GCA_018245575.1 Jemadia suekentonmiller
CATTCCCACGGAAATACATATAAGCGTTATTTACGAAGAAATGTCTTAAATATGTCTATTTAGAGTGCTAAGTACAATACTTCGGTATATTGGAATGAAGTACAAAACAATGATAAAATTATTTTTTGAAAAAAATGCTATAAAATAAATATGTTTATGCGTTAGAAACTTTAAATAGACATTATCCAAGACATTGTAAATTACATTATTCACATAATCAGACTATTATCACAACAGTGTGAACAAAAGTTATTATTATATTAATACAATTATTATAAAGCGTGGTTAAAATGCAGGTGTTTTTTAAAATCCATTAAATTATTATCAGTAAAATGTAGAAAGGTACCTTAAAATTCGTTGCAAAATGAAGTAATAAATAAATGCCGATATTTTTCTGTAAACGAATTGCAGAAAATTTGTTCTCTTGAACATACCATGTTACAAGTATCTTATCTTTTATCTATCTTATCTTTTATCTATCTTTGGAACCTTTTGAGTGTTGCCCACTGGTTATATAAAAGATCGTTACATATTAATATTGTTCTTTGTTACACAGGTATAAGTTCGGATTATAGTAATACTATCTTTCCGATTGAATACTAAAAAGAATGTAAGCTAACTTATTTTTACGCAGTACAGAAGCTTAGACATGTAACAACAAAAAATATATAATTTTTTCTGGATTTAGCGCTGAAGTCAGAAATCCCACATTGCATAAAATATGACAAAAAGTTTTTTTATGAACAATACATAGTTATGTTTAAGAAAAATCCTAGCTTGCCACTACCCTTCAGACAAGGATCAACTTGAAATCTGTGCTTGTACACATTCCCGCTTGGACGGATGGTAGTAAGTATTCTAACTGATGTCTATCTACAAAATCAAACTTTTCAGCGAACGATACTTTTCAATGAAGGTTGACTCAAAAATAGTCGAAAATATCAACATATTCAGCACATGAAATAATAAATGTTACAATATGTTCTTTAGTTATAAGCTCTAACTGCCAATTAAATTTAGTTATACTGAGTGAATATTCGAATAAATATTTAATTCGTCAATTAATTTACAGTGTAAAATGTTCAGCTTACACTAAGTAACGAATGGTTAAGCTTTATTTAAAACAAAGTAAAAAACCTTATACAATTTTAATGTCTATATTTAAAAGTCACAAATTAAATTTTTGTCAATCTCATACCCTGTTGAAGGTAGGGCCCTGACTCAGTTCACTCGTTGAACCCATACAAGTACCGAAATTAAATTGATTTAAAATAAACTTTGACTATGAATATTACATGTATGTTATCATTAAAAAGGAAAAAACGACAAGAGTTTCATTAAAGAACAGTAAATGTTTTAAAAAAAACTACCTTGACTTTCAAATCCGATCAAATCCGAAGGAGATTTAAATTTCCAACGTCTGTTATATGTGTGATGTATTCAGTACTTTCATGAAATATATTTTTTCAGACATCGACTCACTTGGAATCTGTGAAAATTCTAGAACACGTACATAAGAAAACTACATTTATTTACAATATGCTCAACTACAATATGCTAGACTGTACATCCGTGTGGCTATTTCATATATTTTAATATATATTTAATGTTTATGGGTATGTGCATTTTTACATGTTATTATTTAAGTTGTTTCAATATTTTTAATTTTTAGTCACGCTAAATTTCTCGTGTTCTTACACTTTGGCTAATGTGTTGGTGCTGTTTATCTCATTATGCATCGAATGATATATTATTTAAACCTGGCCATAATAACAATTTGGTTTTTTATTCATACGATTCAGCATCATCAATTCCTAGATCATTCCACTATTGGAAACTATGCAGCATGGGACTGATATAATCTGATGATAGTAATGACGATAAGTTATTTGCAGCACACATAGCTTGGAACAGTACAAGGGCGACATACATCAAAATATAGTCTAAGTCAGTTTGTATCACTTCGTTCTTATTCCCAGTTAGTCTTAATATTTTTTTTAATAATGGTTAGTTTGACAATGCAGAACAACGAGACGTTTACAGGTCTCTCTATATTTTTTTCTCTTCACAATTACAATTTGTAGAAGTAACCATTTAGTTCCCGTGTGCGATATTCAAATAAAAGACGTCAAGATGTTTAACAATAAATTGGGGCTGGGGCTGAGTTGGCGCTGGTGGTATACTTATTACCAAACCCTATACATATGTATTTGTGCCGATCCTAGTACACATGGGACAAAGTTATTACTTATAAATTTTCGAAACGTCATTAGCACATCATCTTTTTTTAATCATGTGTAAAGAGGGAGGCAAAAATGTGTAATAGAATCCCGCGTTTTATCGATTATGTTTACATCCCCTCATGGAATAGGTGGTGAGTGTAATGCCATAATCTATGCACAAATCCAGAGTCCAAGCTACAACTAGGAATTTTAAGTTCGAAATCCTAACAGTGTCGACCTGGGAATCGATCCCAGTATCTCTTTATATTCATGTGTGAAACCATAGAATACAACTATTCTCTCAGGCGTTAATAAACAATGTTTCCACTACAACACTTTTCGCTGACCTAGACAAGAATTACTATAATAAATAGAGATTGCAGTTAAGCTTTAAATTTGACAAAAAAATAGTACGTTTTATTCATTGTTAATATCGCTGACAAATGTAATACAATTTTTTTATTTATGAATGGTTTGTGCGTTTATATGGATGTGCTTGCTTAATGATGAACATTTTTAAGGACTAACTCCGGAGTAAGATATTCGTTTTGGAAGAACATTGGGCGTTAATATTTAATTAGCATTTTTACGACAAGAAAATAAACGAAACAAACAATTTAACTAACCTTTATGCGGGTGGTTTAAAAAGAATTTGAATTTTAAAATAATTTAAAAACGATTGAACAATTAACACGTTTCGAGACTAGATAAAATATTTATTGAACCTATTAATAACAATCACAGCATGTCTTCCTCTGGATGTTCCTTCTCGTAGACTTCCTGCATTTTTTGTTGGTCTTTCACTTTTTTCATCTGTGCGTAAATGGATGCTGCTTTGTAGTTGATCGGCCCGTAGTCCTTCATGTCCGCGTCTGCGTATACGAACTGATCTTCCGGTCTGAAGGGCTGTGGAGAAATATTACAATGTTATTCATTATAATTAGTATCTTCATGTAGGCTTTCCACTGTCAAAGCTGTCTGTGGCAGTGAAGGCTTGGTTGCCTCATTTGAGGAGTGTTGATGTTTTGTATAAATATACGGAATCCTACCGGTGAAACTATCAATTCGTGTATAATGTATCATTATATCAATTTCAGGTGTTACTTTTACATTAATTTCAATTAAACAAAATGTTTGATATCCATTTCTGTTTTTGAATGAATGAAAATTTACATTAATCTTATCATGGCTAGGCGTATGTTCCATTAATATTTGCAATATATAATCGTATGAACAACTCTTTGTTCGTACGACATTTTTATTTTTAATTTTGTTTCCTTGGTCGCGTTGTAAATAAAAGTGATATTTAATAGATATGTTTTATCTAATGATATATGAAAAACAACTGAAAGCGTCACATCAACTCAAATATTTGATTTCCAATCATCGCTTTACAAATCTATTCGTCATTCTTAACTTGTGCCCGTATATAAAGTGACCCCATTTTTGTCACCTAACCTGATTAATTTAGTACATTTGTAAATTATGAGAAGAAACTCTATATATATCGAAAAAAATATTATAAAATGAACTAATTTTTAGACGTCTGTACTACGAAGGTGAATGTAAATAGATTTTGTACGAAATTAGTTTATCTGTGTTTGTATGTGTAACTGTCGTCTGATCTCCATGATGTCAAAATAAACAATATGCTGTTTAACATTGGATAATAAAATAATACAATATTGAATAATGGTGCTATTGTTCTTATACGCGACATAAGTAAATATAATTTTAGATCCATTAATATGTGATATTACACTACACATGTACTATATTACACTTAACATATATAATACAATATACATACATAACACATTATGAAATACATCTACAAAACATGTATATTTTTAGGGTTACGATGTATCGCAAATACTATTATGTGTATATGAAGGTGTTATAAACTATATATAAGTATATGAATATGTTATAAATATAAATTGTAATTAATGACACAAGCTGTAATTGAGCGGATGTTACAATAACTATTAATGAATTAAAATGAAACTTTTTTAAATAGTAAACTTAACGCTCATATCAATCCGACAATGTTGTGTCCGAATTTTTATATTCGAAGATGGAATTCAGATTACAAATTAAGAATATAATAATTTTAGATATAGCTTTTTTGACAAGTTTTTCCTGCGATTTTTTGTCTGGGCAGACTCCTTGCGACTATTATTTGATCTACGTAAACCAAACCTTTCTGAGATGAAAAGGCAAAGTTTATTGTTTCTGCTTAACCTAAGGACAAAGACATATATACAAGTCATCAAATGACCTTAAAAGTGTATAAGGATTATGAAAAAAACGTTATAAACTTATATATAACTAAATTATTTTTTATTTACGTGCCTATATCAAAAACTTTTTGATTTATGCTCAAATTTATACGATAAATAGTCTCCATGTTTACTTAGTGTATGTTTTATAACATATGATAAAACAAGCGCTCGTACCCTCTAGGCCACTTTTGGAACGTCCGGCTATTTCTTACTTCATGTATCAGATGAATAATTTATGAATTATTATTAGCATTCCGATCAGTTTAATTGATCAAAAGTTATGAAACATTTATATATATGCATACGCACACATATACGTACAGACAATACATAGAGATATGTACATATAGAAAAATAGTCAGAATCTCTAGGATCTCAAAACGGCTGCAAATTTTGTTATCGAAATTAGTGGTGGAAGGAATAACTTCCTGATTTAGGACAAATTTAGATTTTCATGACGGGAAGGTAAAATAAGATGAATTTGAATTTAACCTAAGCTGTATGAACATACATCTGAATTTGAATCTGAATACCATCTTAATGAACGGCATTAAAACACAATGTGCGTACAGATAGCAGCGCAGCGTATTAGAAAGCGTTCTGTATGAATTTTGAAATATTACCTTCTTTTAATAAATGTACGTGTCACTCTTGCTAAATCGCTCCTAGAAAACAAAAATACAAGTGTACACAACATTGCAATAACATGCTTCACAAAAAGCATTACTAGTACAGCTATTTAATTTACCTACGGTGATAAATATTATCAGTCTACTTGTTTAAATAAATACTTTTGTTAAAATTATTTTGCTTCAATCAATTTAGATGAATAACGGTCATGCTTACCAGCAGTAATTTTATATATGAGTGATGGAAGAGGTAACCGGTCTTGTATATAGCACTGTGGTAAATTTGCAACCAACCTTGAGCTAAGATGAGATTAGTGAAAGCAATATTCCTATATTTGGGAATGAAACCGAATATCGTTAATAAAACTGCAAGCAATACAGTTTTATATACCGAATTAATAAAGGTGATAATAATATAACATTTACAGCGTAATCTACCAAAATCTTATGTAAGGACTCAAGCTAATACTATAACATAATTTTTATAAGATTTAAAGATATACATATTTTTATTATACATTTCTTAATGGAAATCAGAAGACAGTTTTAATATGAACAGTAATGGAAAAATACAGCATATTTTACACGAAGGTTTTCTTTTCGTACACCCATAGTAAATAAAATTCATTGATAAAAAATGAAAAAAGTATTTATGCTAATAAAGCTGAATTAGGTTACGATTACTTAGTAAAATTTTGAAACTCAAATTAAATAATAAATTAAACTAATTTTACATTATATGATTATTCAATATTACTCACCTTTAAACATCGATCTCATTGAATTTCAGAGTGGCGTAATCACTCCTTTGTTGCTGACTTCCTTTTCTTTGACTACTTGTTACATTATTTTTAAAACTACTATTACTTTCTTTGTTCGCACTATCTACATTTCCTATGGAATACGTGTCATATAAATGTCTATTGGAATTGACAGTATTCTTAAATTTTAGATTATGATTACCTAATGCTAGATCAGCGTAAACTAACTTTTTATGTTTAGGTCTGTCGTCTTTTGGGCCCATTGTGTTATAATTTGAGTTGTAATTGTGTTCAGGGCCTAAATTTCTCGTGGAACTTGATATGTAGTTACCTTTGAGTAATTGCAAATATGATTTTCTCTCTGAATCATTATATTCAGGCTCTGGATAATCTGGTTTTTGGTAATCGTATACACCTACACAAGAAAGCTTCTCCCGAAGACTTTCGGATTTTTTCAGTCTGTTCAGTTTTTGGCTATTCTTCTCTCTAGTTCTATTTAAAGTTTTGGTATAGTATTGAGTTTCCATTGGTTGGTATATCATTGGGCCTATCGTATTATTGTACGCTCTTTCTTGATCTACGGGAATTCTCTTATCTACTCTAATAGGTTGGAAGTAACAGAAACTATGGTGTTTCTGAAGCGGTATTTGGAAGTTTTTCTTGTTTTTTCCTTTCGAGCTTAGGTTAGTAAAATGATTACGCTTTTGCAGGTACTGTTGTTGGAGCAGGTTAGTATTCTGTGAACAAGTTTAATTTGTTAATATGTTAAGTTAGATGAGGCATTAAAAATGATTAAGAGAATAAAATGAAAACATACAAAGCTTTATACCTGAGCGGTCTCATTACTAATCACTAAAGTACTCTGTGCCGAATTACTACGTTTCAAGGTCCTTTTTGGTATAGGTTTCTCTGACAGTTTTGGTATTTGTAAAGTTTTATTTGGTGTAATTATTTGCTTTTTCTTAAGCCTTATACCTTGATCGTTGAGCTGATTCACAACTGACTTGACTAAAGATGTCGATGGAAGTGTAACAGATGATACATTATTTCTTTTTGGTGTAGCACCTATTATATTTGGTTTCACAAGATCTGCCTTTTCAACGATAATTTCGTCCTTTGGTTTATCATTTTCACACTGAGCTTCGTTATGTGTGCATTTTGAGCCATCTTTATTTGGCCTTGTCAATGTGCTTAATAATCCAGCTTTAGAAATATCTTCAGCAGATTTAGTAGGTCTCACAGGTGCATCAACAATGTCAAATGATTTAGTGTATGAAGTGTTTATAAGAGGCATAGATAAATTAACATATACATGATCAGATTTTGCTGGAGAAGCAAATTGTGATATTTTTTTTCTTGGCGCCGGTATCGGTCTATTTAAAGAATTTGTAGAAGTAAAACTCTCTTCACAAACTTGTATTGAATCCGTTAAGTTTTCAAAATGTGCAACACCACTAATATCGGATTTTATTTTTAGCAAAGATGGATAGTTTTCATAAATATTATCTTCATTTGCAATTTCTTCATTATTATCACGGTTGTGATTGCTCTTATTATTGTTAATTTCATTAAAATTTTCCCCATATTCGGTGTTTGGGTAAAATCTTTCTATATTACGTTTTCTAACGATTCTCATTGACTGAAATTTAGGTGGTTTTCTCTGAATGTTCCTAGTATTTAAAGAACTGAATTTTCTAGAATCTGATTCTAATACTTCTTCATCTATAGTTGGAAATTGTTTTAAGAATGACGCTTGCATTGGCGGTAGGTATGGATTAAGGAGTACCGTCTGGTGCAATGGGTACATTTGCTGTATTGGCGAAAGAACTGGTATCCCATATGTCGGTGGATACTGAGAAGTAGTCGATGAATTAATAGAATAGTTTATCGTATTTTGCACAAACGGTGGACATACGACTCTTGGTGTAAATGAAGGATTCGTCGTCAATTGTTTTTGTAAAGATTCTATGCCTTTGTATGCTTTTTGGTTAGTTTTAATTACCCGTGGCTGTATTGCTTGTACCGGCTTTGTTAAACATGCCAAAATAAAACATGAAACGAAAACAAGAAAAAGGAAATCAAAATTAATAATGCAAATTATTCATATAAGCAAAATAAAATAACAAAATTTGAATAATGATCTGTAAACGTGGTTATTACGAAATAAGTTTTCAATGATATTATTTATTAAAGTTAATTATCAAACAATATTACTTTATCAAATTAGTTACCTTATTAGGGGGTTGTTGGAGACCATGGAACGGCAAATTCTCGTAGAGGCCAGGATTGTCCGCTCCAAGGTTGCCGTTCGCCGCATTATCTACGCCATTCGTAGGTGGGCCTGATGAGGTAAATACCAAAGTAATTTCATATTTTAATCAATCGTAAATATTTCGTATTGAGTTTTCGGTGTTTTTACTTATTTCTTTTCTTTTCATAGTATTTATAATTTCAATAATGTAAAGGATCAGAAGCTATGAACGATATCAAAAAAACAAAAACAAAAATAGTTTTAATTTTCATAATAATCTGGTCTTTATAGAATAATAATACAGTTTAATTAAAAAATTTAATAAACAAAAATATTTTTTGAAAATAATTTTTTGAAAAGGTAACAAGACATTCGCCAATCTTAAAATGATAGAAGGGAAGTAACCATGCAGAACTTACTGTCGCCAGGCTTTTTACGTTTTCTCGTTAACCTCGAAGTTTCTTTTAAAGGCTCTACTGTAGCAGTCGCTGGACCCATTCTATCAGGTCTTTTAAATGACACAACTAAAACATGCAATTTTAAGAATAAATGCAACTAAAAAACAAGAATGCAAAAGAAATGCAAGAAATAAAGCTATTTAAGGACATAATAAAATCTAAAAGAAGCAAGATGCATGTGCAACGAGCGAATACGCAAACATTCCGTGATTTAAAAAGTTTTTTTTTTCTTTTGAAATGTGTAAGAATGTTTAAGTAACATGAGAAATATATGAGATGGACTGTTGGAAAGGATGAAACTAAATAATAATACAGCAATGAAGTTATTTGAATGAGACAGGTATTGAGGGTGATTATAAGTTACGATTTCAGGTTTATTAGGAAAATTATTTTACTCGGGAGTTCCGTATAATATGTGTCTTATATCATTTCAGTCAGCATTTGAACTCGAATTTGCCTCAACTAATGTCATAGTTATCTAAGTTGAGTTTACTTAAATTATAACATTGGATCTAGATGTAAATATTGTATTGTAGATTTACAATAAATTGCCTGCTTGCAATTACCCCTATTATAAACAAGTACTAAATATAACGTTTCCTTGCATATTGGCTTCAACAACTTTTGTTAATCAATATGATGACACCGAGGAGTTAAAACTTCTTAATCCATCTCACATATTACGGCAGATGCATTGTGAAATATGTGTTATAATATGACAACTACCTCCTTCAGTAATTATAACATTCGGTGTCTCGCTTTGAAAAAACGACCTAATCCGTTTCTTTGGGAGTCCATAACCAGATTTATTCATGCTCATTAAAGACACAGCTCTTTTATTTGATTTGTTTATCTTTTTATATTTTCCGCTATCATCATCTGAATCGTCGCTTCTTTTCCTCCAGTGTTTAAGCATTCCTGTTACTACATTTTGCGTATGTCGCTTTGGTTTTCCATTTTTCTTTGAATACTCAGTTTTAGACGGTGATTTATCACTGTTTTCCTTATTTTTATTTCTTTCTAATAGTCCTAAATTACTTTCTTCAGCCTCGTTAGCTTTAGCCGCATTCAAGTTTTGAAGCCTTGCTTGATTTTTAGGACTGAGTGTGTGATTAGAATTTACATGTACTAAAACACCAGGTTTTAATGGCCATTTATTGGGTGTTACGACAGTCTGAACTTTTTCCTCATCAGTTTTGGACTCAGGCTTCGGTGTAGCTGTTTCGCTTGTCAGTTCAGATTTGCTTGGTGATCTATTTACATTTATAGTTGCTTCTAGCTGTGATAAGCTTGCCTGTAGATCACTTGTGTTTTGTCTTTCGTTAAATTTGTTTAACTCTAGGTTGTGGGGATAGGTCTGCGAATCAACTAGTCTAGCTCTATCTGATGATTTCGGACTAAATGACAGGTTTATACGTGGCGACAAAGATGGCAAAGCCTGTGATATAATTGATTGAGCTATGGACATCTCATTTAAACAGCTACCATCCGGACTGTATCAAAGTAAACATGAAAATAAACAAAACATGTTAGGAGCATGCCATGATATGGTACGGTTAGTAATAAAAATAATAATGCTATAAAAATAAGTATTAACATAATCATGATAAGTAATTTATTTTTTGTATTCATTGCGGTAATACAATTTATATAGATAAACAATAAAATACTTGAATAATATATAACAATAAAAAGATTAAATAAGTAACAGAGAGTATAGACACAAAAATTTAAATATCATTAAATACATATATATTTATAACGTTCAAACATGTATGGAACAAAAGTCAAAATTAGCTAGAAGAATGCTTTCCAAAAACTTTCCATGCAGTGACAAATACATCGAATACTTGTTAATAACTACTGATTTAAAATGCTACTAATATCACACATTTTATTTGCATAATCTCAAGAAATGTATCAAAACATAGCTGGGAGCCACTCATGGATCTGCTCAGCTGACCGATAATAACCCAGACCTAAAATGATACATTCAAAAATGTCCTTTCAATCGGTTCACAAGAGTGTTATTATAAGATAACTAAATAAATAATTAAAAATCAAGCTTTTAATCTAAAGGAAGTAGCAGAAGCAACACTCCATCTGATAGTAAAGTTTTGCAATCGTATCGGAAGTAAAGCAAAGAATAATTTTGTTACAGATATCAAAAATAAAACATGGCGAGGTACTAATTGAAAGTCGACTTTTGAATGTTTTATTATAAGATCAGGTAATGCTAGTTTAGTGCTGAGAGACAATTGAGTGATCCTAAAAAAAGAAAAGCATTCTCCATCTATGAAAGAAAAAAAAACCAAAACCAAAGTTAGACATGTTATTTGATATACCTGAACTATTTATCGTAGTCAGTCTCAGAACATCTGGGGTTAGTGCTGTTAGGAACCTAAGCAGGAATAGAGAACAAGACTTCGTCAGATATATTATGGGAATGAATAAGAAAGTTGATGTGTTAGCGGATTCAGAGTTAATACATCCGCAACCAATCTTATGGAAAACACGTTCGGACAGTCTTAGCTGTCTTTCAGTGAGCCCTACTATACTATTTTAATTTTGAACCACATCTAACAAAACCGTTAAAGCCATATCAGTTTGTGAGAACTGTTATTTGTGGTTTGTGAGAACCATTATTTGACTCCTCAATAGGTTTATCAAGATGGATCACGGATATACTAACTTAAGAAATATAAATATAACCTTGAGATTCGGGTCGGTATAAAACCTGTACCGGCTGAACGCAGGGCTCACATCTATAACTAATCAATATAAAATTCCTATGAATGTATATTTGTCGTTAGTATGTGTTAGTTTGTTGAGAGTTAGCAATTCTAGTTAATAATCGTGCTACAGCTAGATCGTTACTTCTAGAAGTTTAAATTAGGAAAAAATAATGAAAATTGACTAAGAACTAATACTAAGTAAAAAATCTCGCCAAATACAGCCAATGGTCCAAGCGTATCCACACAGCGATTTTCAAAGAGTTAACGGTAACGTTTTTTTGCCTTAGTGTATGTAAAGTATGAATTATTATATTACATAAATAAAATATTGATTAAATTTGCAATGAGACAGTTAAATTAACCTTTTGACCACTACTAATAACTACATTTAGTATAATACACGTAATTGTGTTTGAAATGAACGGGAATTATTTTAATAACCAATTAAATTATGTTGTTGCATGTCAGTAAATAATCCGAATAATCACTGTTCTGTTAAATGTAAAATATAACATGTCGTTATTAATAATTTGAATAATATTTCATCATTACAAAAACTTGGTTGAAAATCACTTTGCTAGCAATCAAAGCAAAAACTCAAGCACACTTTATTGACCTTGAGTTACTGCATTGGGACAACTAAGGGTGACCTCGAGGGTGGCATGGACAGTGTATGCCAAGAGTCTGCTCGGACCAAAGGCGTAGCTGCGTGATAAAAGAAAGAAACACAGAAACAATGACTAATATACTAATACATATATATTTTGAGATATACGAATTAGCTCTAGTTACGAATAAAACAAAAAGGGTGCGTAGGTATACACATATACATATACTGGGAGAAAAATAATCGTGAAAATTATAAATTGTAAATTAGGAAACTTGCTGTTTATATCTAAATTATGTGTTGAGTACTATGTCTACAGTTTCGAATAAAGTAGGTTTTGTCTTTATTTTCAAAGTATGACACAGTTACAAATGTATATTTGCTTTATGTAATTAAAATAAACAGACGAATATAAATCAGTGAGGAGTAGTACAAATAGCAGCTACTGAGAACCACAACACGTAAAAATCACAAAGAAACTCATGATTTTTTCATGTTCTCAAATTGTACGAAAAAATCGACAAATGTGCATTAACTTAAACTTCTATAAGAATTTTTTAGGAATATCTTGTAACTGGTACTTTTGAATTTGAAACTGGCATTGTGCTCTCTGATATTATATATTGTTGTATGTGTTGTTTTACAAAAATCTAATTAATGCTTACTATGTCAACTATGTGTAACATTTATCAAGTAACTGTTACCGCTATTAATTATATTATTTAAAGGGAATACTTCTCAGTATTTCACCAATTGTATCGATTTTTGTTTTTGTAAAACAACACCAACAACAATTGTTGGGATATAATAAAGTAATTATGTATAATTGTCGTAATTTTGTTACTAGTTTCACGCCAATCATTCTCATCTAATAATTATTAAAATTCATGATACTTACTTCTCTCGCTCCTCCAATTCAACGGGATTGTTATCTATATTATTAATTATTAGTTTTTGTATCAATCCGAGTTAGTATGCGGCATCCATGAAAGGACAGATAAACAAAAAACAACAATTAGAAAAAACAGTAAGAATTAGATGTGACATAAACCATTCATAACAATTGAACAACATATTATACGTGTAATTAATATTGAAATAGGGGCTGTTATAAAAAGTCGATAACAACAATATTTTACAATGCATGTTATAATCTTAGAACAAATAACGAACACTTGCATTCCAACGCTCATAAGCAACAACTAAGTGAATTGACAACACATGAACAAAAAATAGACGTTTAGTTATACACCATGCAGTGTAAAGCAACACTTTTGATATGATTCTTACAGTCCACCATAAATATGGCGCGTGACTAATCTTTCATTCGTCTATATGAAAGCATTAACAGAGCGAACATATTTTCACTCGTCATTTTTACCAGATGCAAATTTATATTTAACATTGTCATTGCAATAAGGAATTTGACAATTGTACGTTGTGTGCAAAAGGTAACAATTCCGTATTTTTTATTAGCACGAATCTTAATTAATATTCCCAAACAATCTTTAGTGGCTGAAGTGTTGCCAGCTCAAAATCAAATACAGCAGTATTTTGTATTTAAGACCTTTTTTGTAACTGTTTTTGTAACCAGTTTTGTAACTGTTAAATTAGGTTATTACTCTATAGTTAGCTCTATTAATTAGGTACGCGAGTGTTGTACTATAATTAAAACCTGGGTGCCGATAATACGCCAATGATGAAAATATATTAGCCCCTTGCTATTTTATTTCAATTAGTCAACAATCAGTTATTATTACAATTTTAATGTATCGTGAGTTATAATTGTATACGTACATTTGGATTTAGCTCGCATCCGCCTGCATATGTAGATTATGATGATGCAGATGGTCACGGTGATCACGAGTATAGCGAGAGCGATCGCACTGATCCAAATGAGTTTCTGTTGGTCCCTCCACCAGACCTTGTTAGCTGTGACGCATTTGTAATACAAGATTAAAAATAGTAAATTAATTGTATCCATATTTTGTATTCGTAAAAAAAAAAACGTAACATCACGCCTGTAATCCCCGAAGAGGTAGGCAGAGGAGTGTAGAACACTCCCACGTTT
>DWDU01001736.1:0-14017 GCA_018245575.1 Jemadia suekentonmiller
ATACATCTTGTGGTAGTGTGTTAGTAACAATTTGTGCCTTATTAACTATGTTAGTATGGTTAGTTTATATTTATTTAATTAACCCTACTGCTGTCTCCATCCAGTGATGCTGTATAGAGCAGTCGGGGCAGCCATACACCGGGCACATATCCACTGCCAGAAAATCTGAATTAGAAAAATCCAGTAGTGCCCGACCCGGGATTTGAACGCAGGACCTCTCGATCGGCATTTACGCTTGCAACAAAGAAGAGTAATGAGAGAGACAATATATCTAATTAAACAAACTTATTCAACATTGTTTTTCATCGTATTGGTATGATAGTTCGATTAAAAAATCTTTTTATTTCTGGCAACACGGAATTATTCATCGCGTTACATGATTGCATGCCCGGTGGGAAGACTCAATCGTTGTAGAATACACAAGAGGTGAACAAAGAGCATTGCGAAAATAGTTAACATAATTAAATATTTGCTAAATAGACCACATGTTGTGTTATTCTGGTTCGCGGACCGTGATCAAAAAATTTTTGTTTATATAATATGTACATTATGTTACGGCTATAGATGGATTTGAATATTATCTGAAAACTTAGCGCTCATTATTAAATTTAATATATATCGCTGATACAATACAATAATAATAATATACATATAAATATATACTTAAATAGGTATTTTTATTACACCCAGACACAAAAAAAACCTTACCTACGCTCATCACACAAATATTTATTCTAGGTGGGAATCGAACCCACGACCTCCGGCGCAACAGTCAGGTTCAGTAACCATTGCACCAACGGGCCAGTCATTATTACGTAAATTCTGGCAAATGTACTGCCACGTTTCACCAGTTACGTTTTTTATGTACGTTCCATCATGGAATAAGTGGTGAGTCTATTGACATAAATCGGGCACAATTCCCGACTCCGATTTATTTCTATTTGATTTTACAGTACTGCTAATTCTAACTAGACGTTCTAGGTAGAAAAATTTGCTTGATGCCGACGCGCGATCTGAACCCAGAATTTCCCGACCGGCAGTCGCGCTCGCGACCTTTCGACCAACGAGGCGTACAAAAGTTTGATAAATAAAAAGTTTATAAAAAAAAAATTTAATAAATAATAAAAAAAAATGATAACACGCTTTAATTATAATTTTGCGAGATAATGAATCACTTTAATTGGCTCGGCCTAGTTTTCTTTTGTTTAAAAATAAGTTAGGCCTTCATTTTAATTATTCTTGTGTTGTTCACTTTGTACATTTAATCTTGGCGCAGGTCTTACTTGCCGTAGTTAGAAAGTAAGATTTGAAAAGGAGAGAAATGAATGTAGGTACAATGTTTTACACAAGTGTTTCATGCGATTTTTATTAAATGGTGTACCTATAATTTTGGGGTTTTCGTAAATTTATAGTTACAATTGTGTTGTGCATTGTCCACGTATTATAGACGAAAATAGAGAAAATATGTTGCATACGGATTTTTAAAAGTCCCGCAGACCCAAAATCATTTCTCTCAACTCGATTTGTTCATAATCTGTATTGCCACTTGTCAACAGTTATGTCATACTTCCCATGGCATAGGAAGTAAGTTTATTGCCACATACCGGGCATAAATTTAGACTTCGAGCCATTACTAGGAATTTCGACTTAGAAAAACCCAATAATTGTGCTACTGGGGAATCGAACCCAGGATGTATCTATGTATACATCTCCCGTTTTTATATCTATAACATTGATATACTTTTGAGGATTAATATTTAAAATATTTATAAGTTCAATTTCTCTGTAAGTGAATTTATTGTAAGTTCTTAAAATATAAATAAAATAAAGTCTTAAACCATAAATAGTAACCTTCCCAACAATGTCCCAATGGTATGTACAATTTGAATAGAATCTCCAACTAAATACACAATTCGCTATGGAAGTATTAATATAAATATTTTGGTTAATCGCTAATTTAATAACTTCTTCACTCGAACGCGTGTCACGTACTAACTACATGTCATATAAAAAGAAGGCAATAAAACTTTGCAAATATGTACATATTTGTAACGTGTCAAGTCCCAGTGGCAATTTTGCTAGTATATTTTAACATTCAGTGCGAGCAACGTATGTACATCGCGCCGTAATAGTGTCACGGAATTATGAATTTTATACCAACTGTAAGCATTACTGATATACGGTGACTCAAAATATTCAGGTCTGGAAACATTTATTGAACTTACTGACACCTTCAGACACCTACGTAACTCTTCCGACTTTTATCAATATGAATAGTATAAATGTGAAGTATTGCTGTATGTCTGTTACGTTTTAAAGGGCTGTACGTATTTCTCACATGTTGAAGGAATGGTCAGTGAAAGAATAACAAATCAGATATTAAATGCAAATATTAATGAGCGCAGGTGCTGAGAGATGGTTAGATTCAGGTACCTACTAGCTGATGGGGGCGTCAGAAGTCTTCAAAACTGGCGTGAATTTGTAAAGTGAGTGATGAATCTAGAAGAATGGCGGCAGGTATGTAAGAACCAAGATATATGATACTACTAAATAGGCAATACACACAACCGTCTGATCTCAACCTCAACAATAGCTACAATAAGGCAATCATATATTTAAAAAGACAAATTTCTATTATATACAAATAATAACAATGATTTACCCAGACACAAAAGAAATATTCGCTCTCAACACACAAGTGTTAAGGATCTCAAACTGAACCAAAAGGATAGACGCTAAATATTTACGACAACGATGAACTCAAAGTTATCTGAGGTAAATATGGACGCATTTTAAAATCATGCTTGTAAGGCGTGAACCAGACAATCAATCGCCAAGTTTGTCTGGCCACAAACTAACAGACTGTATAACATAAATTATACCAGATAAAATATGAAAGAAACATGAACCCTTGTAAGCAACAATAAAAAAGATTGGCCTAACGATTAATCTTGATAATATTGATTATTGGCAAATATAGTTTACTTGAGGCGTAAGAAAAGAACGATTGATCACCAAATATCGATCACTAAATAACTTAAATCCTTTCAAGCGTTGTTATTATCGTCGACAATATATTGCTACTGCTGAAAAGATCTTTTACATGTCATTTTAAACCGTAGATTTTTATATCATAAATAAAAAAAAACCTATTTCACGCCGGTAAGCTCCAAAAAGGTAAGCAGATGAGTCTATTAAACTCTCACGTTTCACCAGCAACGTTGCATTTTAGTTTAGGTTTTATTGTAAATCACAGTTTGTTTGTTACTAATTATATTTCAAAAATAATTTCAACTGACTTAGGCCCAATTACCTACCTACGTATTTCACAAACAGACAACTTTTTAAATCCCAACAGACATGTAAGCCTGCGTACAGCACACAGAACTGCCGTTTTGCTAGAATAGAATTGGCAATCAGGTCAGGGAAGTTGACAAAAATAGGGCTTCAGTACGTCCAACGGTTATTAATGACTAGCATCGTCCAATTGCTTCGCTAATTGCCTTTTCTTTTAAGGTGCATTTGCGAAAACGAAGCGAAAAGTTATTTATAACACCTGACAGACCACAGTGCACATTTGTATAAAAACTTTGTTATCCCTCGGTGCCCGAATCACATGCCCAGTGTGGGGGTCACGGGCAGAGCCCTCTTTTTAGAAACCCGCAGTGGACTGGCTCTTTTTATAATCATGATTTTTGGAGAGATTTTTATAATGATATTCATTCTTATATCGATTTTTCTAGTAGTGGCTCGACGTCTAGATATGTATATGCCCGGTGTACGGCAATACGAGTACTCACCACCTATAGCGGGGCGTAAACGTAACTAGTAAAACGTGGGAGTGTACTAGACTTCTCTGCCTACCTCTTCGAGGATTATAAGCCTGATGTTACGTTATGTTACATAAATAAAATTATTTTTTGGCAAATGTCTTCCTTTTCCTGCGAGATCGAACGAAGGAAGCGAAGTTCATAAAGCTTTTTTAGTTTCTTAAGAAAATTACTTTTGGTATTCGTCATGCCATAATATTTAGCTAATATTAAATATTCATATGGAAACAAAATAAGCATTATATTCGTAGGCATTAATTTTGTTTTCGGGAACAAAATATTACATACAGTGCCATGGTAACAGTTTTCTTTCAAATGACTCGGTGAATATTTTTAATGCTCGGTGCCAAATAAAATCAAAGTTATCGTATAAATTAAGTAACGTATTATCATTAACTGTAAATGATACTGCAAATTCCTTTTAATATAGCTTCTAATACAAATGAACGTGATATTTCTCAAAAACAAAATTTACAACTAAAAATGAAAATCCTCTGAGACAGCTGTGAAAAAAAATGACGTCTTAAATCTTTCGAGCGATTGAAATATTGAATTGGGGATTATCAACCCCGCATTCGTAATCACCCCCTCCCCCACACCAACCTCTGTTCTCTGTAAAGCTAGTAGACGAGATAACATCTCGTGACACAACACCTACTAGTAACGTAAACAACGTATATAAAGACATTTAACTGCCTCGTTGGTCGTGTTGGTTTCAAGTGCGACTGTCGATCGGGAAGTCCTGGGTTCGATTCCCGGGTCGGGCACTACTAAAATTTTCTAATTTAGATTTTTTAGTAGTGGCTCGGAGTCTGGATATGTGCCCGATGCATGGCAATAGGCTCACCACCTATTCCATACTGCAACGTAAACGTAACTGGTGAAACGTGGGAATGTTCTACATTCCTCTGCCTATCTCTACGGGGATTACAGGCGTGATCTTACGTTTTTAGTTAACAAGATTTAATATTTTCTCAGCGTAATATTTTCTTCGCGAATGTATTTTCTATATAACTGTACAAATTTTATATAATTTATTAGACAATTTTAAATTTTTACACGTCTATCGTAGGTAGGTATACCTTTTCTGGTGCACATAAAATCATGACCCTCTGATGTAGACTCGAACACAATTTACAGGGACAAGCAACCGGATACGGTGAAGGAACCGCCGCGGGGCAAGACCGAGAGCGGGGAGTACATGACGCGGAGCGACGGCAGCGTGGTCTGCAAGCTGTGCGGGGAGGTGCTGCACAGCCGGACCCACTGGTACCGCCACAAGTACAAGCTGCACGTGCCGCCGTCCCTGAACCCGGCCCCGCTGTTCCAGTGTGAGCAGTGCCTCGTCTACTTCAAGAGTAGGAAAGGTACACAGATTGTTTGAACGCTAGAACAATTGATTGTTACAATTTCATGTAGCTTTACAAGCGTGTCAGGTCTGTAAGGATAGATTGGCAGCCAGTGTAACCTGCGTAACTTGAAAAGGGCTTTGGTGAATATATGAGAGTATTGGGTAGTTTTAGATTAATATCCTTTCGAACAAAATAGCTTGGCCGTTTCGAATGTCAGGAGTTGAAAAGTCTTATCAATTTACCCCATGAAAAGAAATACCTGGTAAAAAATGATAAAAATATTTACAAAGTGTTCATTATCATCGGCATTATTATATTGCAGTTCATTGCTGGACGCAGGTGTTCGCTGGAGGGTTAGGCCTATAATTGTAGTTTTTAATTTTCCATGTACCTTTTAGGGATAGAATATCGAATTAGTAATTCAAGTATTGAAATTTAATTTTTTCGCAGGTTATATCGGCCATCTAGCGAGCAGGCACAGCGACGTTCTATCAGATACAAGCCCCGTATTGACCAACGCACAAGTAGAAGCCATGGCAAAGGAACAGCAGCAACGCCAACAACTTCAGCAACAGCAGCTACAGCAGATCCAACAACAACAGCAACTGCAACAATTTCAACAGCAGCAGTTACAACAGCAACATTTACAACAGCAGCAATTACAACAGCAACAGTTACAGCAACATCAGTTACAGCAGCAACAGTTACAACAGCAACAGTTACAGCAACAACAGTTACAACAGCTACACCAGGAAATTAAGGAAGAAATGGATCCTGAACTGGCAATACCTAAGTCTAGCGTGCCAAATTACCAAGCGACGACATCCAAACAGACCCCCGCAAAGCTTCCGGAACAGAAGAAGATGCAGAGGAACACTAGGAGTATGTTCATTATTAAATTAAACTCAGCATAATGTAA
Organism: Jemadia suekentonmiller; assembly: GCA_018245575.1. NCBI lineage: Eukaryota > Metazoa > Arthropoda > Insecta > Lepidoptera > Hesperiidae > Jemadia > Jemadia suekentonmiller. The sequence continues at coordinate 6,102 of DWDU01001736.1, forward strand.
AAATAGAGATATTTGGCACTCGATGCTCTCTGCCTACCTCGTTAGGGATTTGACGTGACGTGATAATAATAATGATACAAGTTAGTAGATTTCGTTCATCAGCAGAGAATATAACTACTATAGCCTGACACTAGATTTGGATAATTCCTTTCATAAAGTATGCACCTACTTTTAAAAAATAATACTTCTCTGGAGCGGTAAAATGGAAGGTCGCAAACCTGTTTGCAAATTCATCAGATAAAACTAAAATTTTGAATAGTTCCATTTCATCTCGATGATTATAAAAGGTTTATCCTATAGTTTTCTTTCGGAAATTGACACCTTATAGAGCGACCGAACAAGGACCGAAAGTTTATACAACATTTGTCTCTTTGTTTTGCGGAAGAGGAGGAAATCCCGTGGCACAGCGAAATACTTGCGAGCAAAGTCTCGAGTGGTGTCTATGCTAATGGAATATTTATCTTCCAGGTGCAGGAGAGACTTCATCGTCATCTAATCGGCCGCCGTTGGACGAGGAGCGGATTAGGGAGGAGAAACTGGTGACCGACATTATTGACCGGGTGCGTAAGGAATGCGAGGCGCGAGCGTCCGGCGGCCCCGCGCGCCGCCCCTACGGCCGCCGCACCACGCCCATGCACACATAGATCACACACACATACACACACACACACACACACACACACACGTTGTATGTACACTCGTACTAACATGGGTCTCATAGCCCCTGGCTGTTGGGCGTCAGAAGTCTCCGGAACGGGAAGTCTCGCTTTTCTGCCCTCTTGGTGTGATATAATGATGGAAAATATACTTCTACTAGGACTGTATGATACAGAGAAGTTCTTCATATCTCTGTCTCCGAACCAGTGCAGTTATGGGGTCTAAATGCGTTTACAAAACTTAATATTAATTGAAACTTTAGTTGGCACCGTAAGTTAACTATCGGCCGTCATTGACCCTTCTTATGTGCCAAATTTACCCCTTAAATGTACGGCTGCATGTAAAACCGACTTTTCTATACCTGATTCCTTGACACGACGCATAATTAAATTCCAGTATTGAAGTGAATTGATATTCTAATGAAGAAGTGAATGAGTAATATTTTACCGCTTGTGACCATTAACAATTAATGTTTCAACAATGTTGTTCTGTTTTTTTTTCTAATATGATATTTAGTTTATGAATAACAACTTTATACAACTGTTGTGTTCGATTGTACAATCTTGCAGCCCTACATAAATAGACAAATAACGTACCATAAACGGTGAAGTTATAGACTGTTGTATAGGTATTGCTGTCAAAACTTAAAAGTCAATATTATAAGTATAGTGCTTTGTGCCAAAATATTCTGTCAATAACGTGCCATAAACACTGATGTGTCAAAGATTAAAACTAATGTCGAAAACTGTCAGTTCTACTCTGAGTGCATTGTGCATTTCAATGCAATTGCAAAGTATCATAAAAGAAATGTAATGAAAATAATATAGGTAATATCATTAGGACAGACATGAAAATGTACATTTTTTTAAACGTTACTCGTGTAAAATACGCAATGACTAAAATGAACCATATTTGACAGATAGGACGATATGATAAAAATAGGACTAGAGTCCTAGTTGGTATTTATTTGTTATTCAGTATCGTTATTGCAGTAATTCAGCGATAGTCAGGCAGCCTGCATACCTATTCTTAAATTATAATGTGACAAATAGATAAAAGAGTATTTTGAGAAATACAAATGTTAATATTAAGAATGAGACGTGAGACTGGCATAAAATACGCTGCAGAAAATAAGAAAATATCACATATTATCCGTAATTTTACTAAATACATGTGAGAAAATTATTTATTTGTGATAAGGATAATTTAATTTTAATGCCAAGTTGTGATTTTTCGGGCAATATTATAAAAACTATATATTTCGTTTAACGATTAGCTTATTAGATTATTTTTCTATAAAATTTGGTTGTCATCAACGTATTCAATTATAATACCGGCTATTATTATTGATATCCGTTTGCAGCAATAACATATTTTCCTAAATATTTCCGAAATCATAAAATAACAGGAGTTTTTTAAAAAAGATTATTGAATTTCTTTGGACATATTTTATTTATTTTTCACTTAATTACTGGCGATATTTAAATATAGACATAGGTATATTGTTATCGTAAAAATTAATTTTAAACAACTTTTTTGCCAGATTCAGGTATTTTAAAAAGTACAAATTAATTTTAGACACGTACGTAATGAAAAAAATGATATTGGTTTTTTTATTCAGACGCAAACAAAATAAATTTGTAAAAACTAAGCATCTAGTATAAAAGAAATGGAATTTGTAAATAGTATAAATGAATATTTTACGTATTTAATTTATATAAGTAGTCACTATCTGTTTTTGATGAATTTTCGTGTTTCAAAAACATTGGTCGAAGCTCATTTTAATGTAAATATGAAGTATTCGTCCATTTAGGTAGGATATGTATATTATTCCCATATATTTACTCGTTTTTCTAAATGTCGTACAAGTGGTGAATTACTCAAAATATGTGTGTATAAAATTTTTTTTCAAAAAGAGCCAATATTTACCGTACGTATTATCTGTGTAATATTGAATAATATTTTATAGTCATAATTTTTGAGCCTAGGTAATGTTCCTTTTATAATTTTAAGACGAAATTAACAATACTTTTTTTATTGCTAATCTTTATGAATATTCCAAAAGTACTAATATATTTAAATTTTAACGGCCTTTCACTGATGAATCGTTCCTGTATAAATAAAGTTATTTTTAATGCAACTATTTTGCTCATAGTTCTAAAAGAGGACTGATTATAATTATATTTACTGATTATTAAAATTTACTATTAATTGCACATGTTTTTACGTTGTATATTATTTCTTATAAAAGCTCAAATTTTGTTATATTATTTCGCACATGTTATACTTAATTGGCTGATCGGGGAGTTAGAAGTCTCCGAAACCGGCGCATGTATGAAGAGAGTGATGAATGTGGAGGAGGCGCGGCAGGTCTGTAAGGACAGAGATAGTTGGCATTCGGTGCTCTCTGCCTACTCCGTGAGGGACCTGACGTGAAGATATGTATGTATGTGTACTTAATTTTAGTTTTATGCGTTTCTTATAAAATGTATCTAGGTGGCTAATAAACATATATGGTATAATTTATACATTCAAAAAGTATGTACAAAAAATTAGTAGAACTTAGTGGGCCCTTTTAAATACTCAACATTTTAAATATTCTCCGTATTGATAGTAGGTGATTTTTGAAATATTGCTATATTAAAACTGCTCGGTGTCAAGATATTAGCCACTACAGTGTACGTTCTATGTACTTTTATCTGACGCCAATGGTTGTAACTACGAGGGTGTCCGATGCTATTTGTCATAATCCACTATATCTGTAATAGAAACTTCCTAATCTTTTCGTATAAATAAGTTGCGTGATGATATTAAATATTATTAAGGTCTTATTTGTACGATATTTCAAAAAGTTCCCAATGATAGCACGTAACTTGCGAAGTGGTCCATTTATGATCGTAACGTCATTAGTATACTGTTTGTGTGGTCAATATTTTGTCGTACATGGATCACAATATTCTCCTACGTGATTATCGTAGTTGTAACGGAGTTACCGACCGTTTATACTTAAAACATCGCAGTCAGAGATCGCGTCACGCGCTCATAATGATTTTCGGTCGTGTTGGATTAAAAAACAAGTATGAATTTTTGTGTCAAAACTTAAAAAAAATATGATATACGAAAACTGTGATGAATGTGGCTCATAAATAAACAGTAAGAAAAATGTTTTTGTTTCATTATAAATTGAATCCTTAGTTTTCAATAAGTATCTGAAATAGATTAGTTTGTTGTATCATCAAACAGGTCAGTTAGAGTAGCGGATAAAAAGTGCCTACAGCTTAGTTTATTATCGTGTTCAAGGCTATAAAGTGTCACACTTAAAACTGCGAGTGAAAAATTGGAAGCTAGTACATGAAAGGGTAACATTACTAACATTTGCTTTGTGTGTTGCTGGATCGTAACATAAAAATTACAAAGTAACGTTTACTTAAAATCAGAATTTCAGATATTTAAGATTTTCCTCACAAGTATATCAAGGATAAATAAAATAGGATGTAATATCAAAACTAATTTGAGTCTGGATTTTGTACATCAATTTTCATCATACGACTTTTTTAACGTAATTATTATCATTATTTTTGTAATATAATGCGATCTGTATGATCATGAAAAGTGCGTTCCACTAAGCATTCACAACGATCACGCTCACGACCACAAATTTAACCGTTCCACTAAGGCCCGAATGTTGACATATTGAATAGCTTATGGGACGTTTAAAGCGTTGAAATATAATAACAAGTGGCGAGTTAGAAAAAATGTAGCTAAGGCTTTAAGAGGTTAGGTTACCATGTGTAAATCTTAATAGTATATTGAATTATATAGAAAAGAAAGTGTAATTCAATTTTACATATTTAATATCAGCGAAGTATCTAATAAATTATATTCAAATAAATCATAATTTAACATTGAAAATTAATATATCGATATCTTTATTGCTTCGACGTTTTAAAATTCCGCCAATTCTTGCAACGCTCACTACGACCCACTTTTTGAAATAATACTCATGAGCTTCACGTGAGCGTAAGTCACGACGTCATTAGTGACGTTTTCACCGCGACCACAACGATCGTGGGCGCTATATGGAACGGCCAAAAGACTGTTTTTGGCGTTGTGAACAGTGTGCAGTGGAATGCATCCTAATTGACAGTTAAAACCTGGCGCCTTTGACTGACAATTGACAGCGATCATTTTGTTTACATTTGATAGATCCGATGATTCCGATGTAATATTATAACAAACATTTAACCGGCCGTGAGTTTTGGGAAATGACAATAGTTTATGAAAGTAAATAAAAATATTGGGGTATGATTATTGGAAAAAGTATTTTATTTGACTTTAAAGTTGGTGCGTCTTAATCAGAACAGCCTAATAATATACAATATACTGAAATACTTATAATTTTGATAGTCTTAGTAAATATAGAATTAATGAAACTGATATCAGTAATATATAATGCCTCAAGTATTTCAAGTTTTAAAATGTTACAAATGCTTTGTTTTTCAAGTAAGTATTTATTTATCAATGTTTCTTTCTTAGTTTTAAAATATTGTTTTGTGAGCATTTTGTAAGACACAAACGACCTTAAATAAACATTAAAAGTGTGATTACAAGTAATGTACAGTTCACATCTAGTCCTTTTAATACAGTTACGATTTACTTATTTGAATATATTCAAGTAATTTATATAACTTAAAATACATGACACCTAGTTACTATGTAGTTCAAAAACATTACTATGCCTTGAGTACATAACAAATGAAAAGATACCTACGGATATAAAATAATCTTTATTCTATGTAAAATGACACCTGTAATCCCCAAGAAGGTAGGTGGAAGAGTATAGTACTCTACCACATTTCATTAGTTAGGTTTACAACTTGCTGTAGAATAGGGGGTGAGTCTATTGCCATATATCAGGCAGAAATCCAGGCTCTGAGGAAAATCTAACAGAAAATCTAAGAAAAATAGTTCCAGGGCTTAAATCTAGTTCAGATGTTCTACTTGTTTTTCAAATGTATATTAATAATATATAATTATAAAATAAAACTGCTATTTAATAACTAACATTGAGATAAATTTTGTAAATAGATAATGATAGAAAACAATTGTAGTTAGTAACATATGTTTTACAATTTATAGGTTCATCAGACAAAAAAAGCAAATAAGTTTGAATGTAAAATGTGCGGAGAGAAACAATCAATAAAAAGACATTATGGAATCGGAACAGGCCTGGAGTGCAGGTTACAGGTCCAACAGTTAAATAGCATCAGAGGTGTCATGGATACGAACTCTTCAGTTCAAAGTGAGAGTGAAGATGAAAATAAATCTGATGAAGAAATATCACATGACATCAAGACTTTGGTTACTTATAGAGCAGAGCAAAGTAAATGGTCAATATTTGTAAATGAACCAGAGGAGCTAGGAGTGGAACCAGGTGAAGACATTAAAGAAGCAATTAGCCTAGGAGAAGAAGCAATATGGTCACCACAAAGAAGTAAGAGAAAATGTGTGAAAAATGTAATAAATTCCTCAAATAGATTAAAAAGAAATTTCAATGATACTTCTAATGATAAATCAGATAATAAAAAGAAATTCCATAACGTAAGTAAACTACATGAATTTAATTCTGTTGCAAATTGTAAATCTCTACAGGATGGAATTCAGAAATTTGACAATATTAGTGGTTATAATGAGCCACTAAACAATAGTAATTTTAACCCCAATATACAACCCTTACAAAGACAAGATGCATTGAAAATGTTGAATAAAAGTTCGAAATGGGCTCAGTTTGTCAGTATGGAAGAGGAATGTGAAAATCAGGATTTAATGTCCAACCAGGAACATGAAAAATATTTCATGAAGGAAAGGAATTTGTTCTCTCTCTGTGATGATAATGATCTGGACAATGTCTTGGATATTTAATTTGATTTGTTATTTGCAATAGGTTGAATAAATGTGAATATAATTACATTTTTATTTATCTTTCTTGGTAAACTTATGTAGAAATATTTTGGGTGATGTTATCTAAGAAAATAAAGTCAAAACAGATTTCAACTTTTTTATTAAAACCAATACACTTATTCATCACAATGGCAACAGTTTGATATCACTTTTTAACATCTAATATATAAAACACTGGATTCTACAAATGCTGTTACATGCACAATAATGTATGTTACGAAAAATCTTTAACAATTATTATTTCAAGAACAAATACATCAGAATAGATATATCTAAGAAAGTTCGATACTGGATATAAAGATTTGAAAACTTTCACATTTGGTTCCAAAATGCTCTAAATACAAATAGCAGTTTAAAATCTGATTCATGACATGAATCGTTGGGCAGTGTTTAATTTCTTGCATCTCTACCTACCTCTAGGAAGCTTACATTAGAAATTACTATCATGTCGCATGGACAAGTCTACTTTAAACAGTTGAGAGGCACGGAAGAAATATAGCTCCTTTCATGAAAGCAATAGTCACTATATGAACACGGATAGCAGAAGATTACTATAGTTACAGATATCAGTGATTACTATAGGAAGCTCTACATGTTCGATGTTTAAAAACGTCTTATCCTAACATAGTCGCTACGTAATTGTGGAATAATCATTGACGTATTGATTCGTTTGTCATTCTCAAACGCTTCCCTCTCTATCCTTAGCTTATTCAGCATTTTCGAATAATATCAAATGCATGTCACATTAACTCCTTAAATAATTTATGTTGTAAGACTAGAAGATCATCGTGTGTCGTCGACGGTGCAACTCTCTCGCTCTGGCATAGCGACGACCATATCCGCTCCATCGCCAAGCTCTGAAACATTATTTTTTATTACATTGCTTACTAATTACTGTAAAATTTTAAAATATTCTGTTATGAAATATGCTAAATCATACCTTTCATTGAATCCTTGCGATTCTCCTTTGTACATATGGTCATCATCGTACCGTCTGCTCACATCTTCAGCACTCCCTGAAAGGTAATTTACAAATTTACATCCATCACACAAATTCACTGTTGTAATGTGCGAAAACTTAGATGATGCTGCGGAAAGACGAAACTTTTGCCAGATGATTGTACAAGGCTGCTCCACATAAGTAGTAACAGGTTCAAAGACTAGTTGCGTCGGTTTCCTAATTTAATAACCTTTGATTTCCATAATCTTTTGGACTTAACTTCGTACCCCCGCTAATATAAAAAAAGTGAACGAAAGCATTTTTTTTTATTGCAAAAGTTATATGACCCGAAGTGGAG
>DWDU01001737.1:0-14016 GCA_018245575.1 Jemadia suekentonmiller
TTTGTTATGATTGACGTCAAATGTTTGACATCTATTATTGACAGACTGACTTGTATGGGAAAAGAAAATCTTAATTTTTACCATTTTCCTCGTATCTTTTATGTTATTTCTCCCAATAAGAACCTTCCTCAGACTTCATCAAACACAACAAAAAAGAAATAAGCCAAATCGGTTCAGCCGTTCTCGAGTTATGCCCTTAGCAATACATTTATTAGCGATTCATAATTCATTTTTATTTATATAGAAGAAGATAGATATACTCCGTATTCGTATATTGTATATTTTCCACGTTTTATACATATGAGTATAACCAGCAGCTGTTCTAAACGCAGCGTCTCGGACGAGGTAGAATTGTCGCCTTTCCGTAATCAATTACAATCAGAGACGAGACATCGGATGACACGCCCTCCTCGGGAACACCGAGACAAACCGTAAAGGATATCCTAAACTACTACAGACACATATTGCCACATAGAAACCGTTATATAAATACATCGAATAGAGGTGTTTAGTTTACCTGCGCTAATGTAATGGAAATCATTAATTTCTGTGTGTATGTATGTGTGCGTGCGTCTGTGTTATAATGTGTCCCAGAAGCTTGAATAACGCAACTATGGAGGATCTAAGTAAGAATTAATACATTTTTTGTTTCACATCTAGAAGCAGTTCGCCTGTAGGGCGATATGCACACAAACTAGAGCGGGCATAATCATTAGGTACAATCTTTCCGCGATTCACTGTTGGGCTCAAGCTTCCCTAGTGAGCACCATCGTGCTCTTGTCTTCACTCGTGGCATCCCTGTTCCACCTGCAACTATTCTCAGATCATCACGCCACCTAGCCACAGCGCATCTTTGGAACCGCGGTCTCATTACTTTACGTTAATTATTTTTTCTTACGTTAATTCTACCGCTCAGTAAAACGACTATTATCGAGATGTATTATGACCTCTATGTTTATCATTGTAATTGCTATCAATAATTCAATGAAGGTGACTGTTGACCGCCAATAATGCACTTGAGCGACAAGTGCCTCACGCCCTGTCGAGAGGCGCTATTGAAGTCGCAATGAGGTCGATGATTATATTATTTTTATTGGTGAAGTAATGAGAGTTGTAACGTAATAGACATAAGCTATTGAATGGCAGAACGAATACAGTTCTGTCCGCAATATTTATTATTGAGTAACTTTTATATTTAGGAATTAGGAAACTCTAAGATTATGTTGGAAACTGTATTGAATGGGAGTTTTTTTTCTTTCATTGCGTATTGCTGCAATAATTGTTACTACTTGTATATATAATAGAAAACATTGTGGTTCATTTTTGTTTCGCTATAACTTAATACTTTTTAAATTATTTGGGCGTGAACTAAATTAAATATATCGAGACGGTTTCAAAGGTTTAGTAATATACCTAATATTGTCAAAAATTAATTCATATATTTCACTTCGTACAGAACGACACTACTTATGACTATGCATTTTTTTGGTAAAAAAACAATAATATAAGCAAGTGACATAAAATTCGTACAGTTATGAAGTACAGAGATTGTTAAGAAGCATTACTGAATATTTAGAGATTTGCAGTTAGGTACTGAATATATTTAATGAATAATAATTACCACTTGCGATGGCGATATTTATAATTATATAACTTATGTGGTGAGCCTATTACCATACACCGGGCACATATCCAGACTCCGAGTCACTACTAGAAAATCAAAATTAGATAAATTTAGTAGTGACCGACCCGGGAATTGAACCCAGGACCTCCCGATCGACAGTCGCACTTGCAACCAACACAGCCAGCGAAGCAGTCATAATAAATTATAAGATATTAGTGCCATTAGTGACAAACAGCGAGTAATAAGTTAAAGTAAAAAGTATTTGCTAATAAACATTTAGTATAGTATTTCTGTACTGCAGCACCAATTAGTACATACATAAGTATATACATAAGTCACTCTTTGTACCTCTAATGATCGCGAACAATAGACACGCCTGTGTCGCGTTTGTCACGAACTAGTGACTTGACCAAGTAAAATATAATTCCAACTAGCGTAAAGTATTAAACACTACACTGCTTTTTTTGTTAGTCTTCTTCGTCGAATCGTCAGCCGATCGTGAGCCATCGCGATAAAAGGATTAGTTGCAATGTGCAGAGTGCGCCATGCGGTATATGTTCGTACTTAATCAGACATAGTCGTGGAGGCTCCTTCCATGCACCCTGCATTTGAACGTTAATTAGAGGTTTGCAAAGCTGTGCTATGTAGTAATAATTGGACGTCTTTGGCGATATTACAACAAAATAAACAAAAATCTTGTGATATTTCTTCGCACGAACACCGACATCAACAAGGGCAATGTATGTTTTGAAACCCGGCAATTGGTAAAGTAGACCATTGTCGCAAAACTGAGGAATAGGGAGATAAATCAAAGTTCTTCGGAAGTATTTTACAGATGTATTTTGGGCAGACCTTTCTATATCACAATCTTCAGAATGATTAAATTCAAATATCGAATAACAAAAACAAAACAAACACCTATTTAGTTTTAACGCTACAAATGGAACAGTTTCCAGCCAGATATTTGCAAACCAAAAATAAACATGTACTTCTCAATAATTAAAAAAAATAAATAAGCAGAGATATTCCAAATATAAAGTAATCAAATCATAAGTATAATTATAGTTATTTGAAAATAATATTTTAGCAAAAATTTATAACTACACTCGGCTGTGACATGTGACAACACCAGAAGTGACACTAGCTATTGCAGAGACGTATGTCCATCAGTGGAAGTAAACAGGCTGGTGATGATGATACAGGAGTATCTGAGTAGTGTAGAATTTATTTCACATTAAAGATACAAATTTTCAAAGTTTAGATTCCGACAGATAAATTATAGTATAAAAAACATAAAAACACGTTTTTAGAGTCAAATTAAAAACAAAAAGTAATTCTTAACATAGGAATAAAATTACTGACGAGAAAATAAATGTCACTGTTTTAAACGGGTGAAGTGCTTAATTTCTATCGTTAATTTCCCTTATATAATAACCTTAATTTTAATAGTTTTTCACTAGTTTTATTCCAAAATGCAGAGTTAGTTTAAAAATGAAACAGTGACATTAATTTTCTCATCATTAATTTTATTCCCTTTGCCTACATCTTCGGGGATTACCGGCGTGATGTTACGTAGCTCGATTTGCTATTACTGTATTTGTTTTATTACATTTGTAATTTGTATTATATTTGTTATTGTTGTATTAATTGTTGTATAAATAATTATATTATTAATTACTATATTATCCGAGGTCCTGGACATGTGTGCCAAGTTTCAATTAAATCTGATCACTATATATAGGGCAAAATAGACTCCGAAGAGTCCGGTACATACATACAGTTACATACAAACATACAGGTGAAACTAATATAAGCATGTTAAAAAGGACAAGAGTACAGATGGTGTTGAATATAGAGTGAAAGTACTCGTGTGCAGGTCGAGCATGGGTCACGCTAGCCACCAACGACTCGTACGGGCTGGGCGCGCTGGTGCTGGCGCACTCGCTGCGCCGCGCGCGCTCCGCGCACCCCGCCGTCGCGCTCGTCACGCCGGCCGTCTCGCCCGCCATGAGGTGAGCCTTTGAACACCGCTCGCGCTATTGCCACACATAGTTAACATAGGAAAAATTACAACAAGAAAGTTAATTTATATACATCATGTTGAGCGGCAAAAGGAGGTGGCTCAGCGTCACCTGACATCGGACTGTAGTCCAACGCGGCGCTGTGTTTCAGTCACCCCCGTACTCCGGAAGAGGGTGGGCGGGAGTGGGATCAGTACTCTCCGATTGGACACTTGCAACTATACTTATTTATCTATTTAACATATCTAACATTATATTTATAGGTATTAAAAGGTAAGTACGAGAAGACTTATAGATCTGGCTCAAGTAAGTTTGTGTTTGTATGCGGATATATGTTAATGTGAGCTTTCGATAACTTAAAGTAGCTCGTGCAGCAGACGTCAGCAAAATTTGAACTTTTTATTGTTCACAAAGCCGAACAAATATGACGTTGGCCATACTACAATTTTGTATGGTTTCACGAAATCACCTTCCGTCAAATGACAAATGAAACAGTCGACACGATTACGAAGCAGCGGCCGCATGTCAATTTTGTTTTTATTAGGATTGATGTTGAACAAAATTAACGGCAGTAATGCAAAAGCGATAATGTATGATGAGCACAGACGAGACGCACCAGTGTTTGTCGTACATTGTGAAGGCCGTACTGCAAAGAATTTGTTACAGCACTAGAGTCATTTGTTGAACGACTAAATCGCACGCGTCCGCTGGTGTGTTCCTTCCGACGATATTTATATCTTAGAGCTAACTAATCTAAACATCGTTTAACAGATTTTCACATACTTAAATTACATACCTATACTCAGAATTTTACGAAATCTTTATAGCAATATGCATATTCTTTATACTACTGAACCATTGCAATCAGTGTAGTGTAGTAGACTGAAATAAAAAGGATTTGCATAGGCACAGTTGAATACACTACTGTCTGCAGAACACAGGCATAAATTATTCCTTACTTCCAGTGACCGTCTTCGCGCTGTCTTCGTTGAAGTGGTGGTAGTGGACGTGCTGGATTCTAAAGATGCTGCGCATCTCGCTTTGCTACAACGACCGGAACTCGGCATCACTTTTACGAAGATCCACTGTTGGAATCTTACCCAGTACGAAAAGTGCGTCTTCCTCGATGCCGATACACTGGTAAGTTCCTGTGCATGCAAAAGCGGGGGTAACTTAGCGGTTTAAAATTCAGCCTCTCACTCCGCGGGATATGAGTTCATATACATGATTGGTATATACATCTATACTAAAAACATACGTATTAAATTTAAACATCATTTGCTGTAATGGTCAATGTCATCATAGTGAGGAAACCAGTACCTTTTTCATAAGGCTTGTGGGGTCAGCAACGGACACTCGGCCAGCGTGGCAGACTATGACCCAGTGGAATGGTGTCCTATAGTGGAATAATTAAAGGATAAACAAAGAAGATAACTAAAATATTACTGGGACGTAACGAAATTAAATTAAACCATTTTATACGACACAAATTATTTTCATACTAGCTTCAGTTATCGCACAACCGAAACGTAAAGAAACATTGCTTGCATTAATTCATATAAAAAGACAGTTTGATAAATTACAAGTTTCAAATGATCAATATCTGGAATATTAAGAATGTCAGCATCAAAATGCCATTAGGTCGAGTTGTGTTCTGTTAGATAAGGAATTGATACTGACCGTTCGACTGCTACCAGAGGCGCGCTGTCGCTGCACATTATCGTCATGTTGTTGTAATTTACTCCGTATAAAGAGCCACTAATTGGATATCAATATCGTTTATTTTTAGATACCACTTGCCACTGTTGAACCGTGTCAATGTGGGTCGACATTCTGCATACAACTTTTAAGGAAACAGTTTATTCGGCAAAGCCTTTCGCGTAGATGAGTTAACGTTACTCAATTGGTTCTAAACAGATTCGTCATTAAAGATATTTCGATGTGTAATAATTGTTTATGTGGAAAGTCAATGTTACCGGATGTGGTCGTTAACACAGCAGCGTGCGCGGGCGAGACACCGGCACCCGTGGCCCAAATATTTGTTCCTCACTTTTTTGGAGCTGCTCCAAAATCATGATATGCTTTCATTGTAAGACGTCGTCGACCATGACAGACACTGCGAAGCGTGTTGCAGCGGGCCTGGCGCTGCCCTACACGCGATGGAATGGAGTCGAGCGCTCACATTGAACTCGAACATAAATTTCGATCGTTCGAGTAATTATGTAATCGGAGCGCTCGGAAGGTCCGCCACTGACGATACAACAGTGCGAACCAATAACGGCCGGCGAGATAACGTTGCGGTGGAACCCATTCACTTGGCCACCAATTCGTTTATCACAGGTTAACGTGTCAACTGATGTTTTATCCACGCGAAGATAAATATACCTATTCGACAATTAAATTAAGAAACTGTTCACGTGCACGGAGACGGTAAATAGGTTGGCATAGACGAAAAATACTGTTTAAAAATACATACTTCAGGATTTGTGCAAAAATAACTAGGGGTTAACTTACAGCACGTGTTTTGTTTGACACTGAACGTGTTACATCTATTAAAGATTCATTTCATTACTGATAATGCTATGACATATAATCGAAACAATCCGAGTATTTTGTTGTAAGTAACAAAACCTGTAGTACATATATGTAATCGAATGTAGGTATGTCTTTTACAAGGATTTTTCTCGGGAATGCAAATATTATTTTGTACTGTTAGAGTGATAAGAGTGCATGTACGCGTTGTAGATAGTGCAGAACTGCGATGAGCTGTTCGAGCGCGACGAGCTGTCGGCGGCGCCCGACGTAGGCTGGCCCGACTGCTTCAACTCTGGCGTGTTCGTCTTCAGGCCCTCCGGCGACACATTCGATAGCCTTATTAAGTTCGCTCAACAACGCGGCAGCTTTGATGGTGAGTGTACCTCGAGATACTTCAACGATCTCCAGCTGAGATATGTTTTCGAACATTGTTTTGTTTTAAAAGTTACATACATTAATTCGTATTTGGGTATTATAATGAGAATAGTATAATTAAAAATCGTTGTCATCAGGCGGGGACCAGGGTCTGCTGAACTCATTCTTCTCCGACTGGGCGCACGGAGACATTAACAAGCATTTGCCATTCTTGTATAACGTTACGTCGGCGGCCTTCTACTCTTATTTGCCTGCTCTGAAACAGTAAGTATTATCATTTGATTCGACATATTTTATAAGGTGTTTATTCATTTATTTTTATTACCACACTTACGTTTACAATTTTTAAAGAGACGCGAATTAACTATTCATTATCTTAAACACAGCCGGATCACTTTACGGGTTGTTAAATCCTAAAAATACTATTATCGATATGATGTCACAGTTCTTATTTGGTCGTTTTACTATATCCAGCCTTTATTTCTTTTTTATAGTTACGGGCAAAATCTGAAAATAATTCACTTCATTGGCGCGACGAAGCCCTGGCTGCAACAATTCAACTGGGAGACTCGAACGGCCGAGGCGCCGCAACACTTGCGAGAATTCCTCCAACTTTGGTGGGATATCTTTGTTGACCATGTCCATTGCGTGCTTGACATCTCCATGGTAAGTGAATGTCGATTCTTTCATGTCGAATTTACCAAAATGCCCTTGAAATCTGATATGAAATGTATAATTAAATGTATTTATCGACAACTATGTTGGGTGACAAGGTCGGTTTACGGTTCAAGAAAAAAGAATAGTTAAGAAATATAATATTTTAATTACATGCAAATGACCGTATATTGGTATAAATAACAAATCTATTTTTATCATTTTCCATGTTATAATTACAATCAACCACTTGCTGATTTATTTGTAGAATTCATGTGAACGCGGTATGTTTTTTTGTTCGAGTTGCGGCTTGGTATTGTAGTACGCAATCAGTAGGTCGGGTATCAGATCCGATGTCAAGCCGCAGAGAGGTAATTGATACACTGCGGTTTGTTCGCTGATAACCGCAGCCATTTTGCGTCACACTCCATTCACGTCCCGTAAACCGATCCATTGTCACTCCGCTCTCTGAGCTGAACACTACAACATGTATTCCAAGCATTCACAACAGGATTCAAAAATTACAGAGGTGAGAAATATTCAGTTTTAGTACAACTCTAGTGATCACCTCGTCTTGATAAACGTATTAATTATTTTATTTCAAGAACAAAATATTTTGCCGCCTGAATTGTTTCCCGAGTGACCAAAGCGCTTGTACTCTTGAGCTTCGTGCACTGTGTCTGCTACATGTATATTTGCACTGTGTTTGAAATTTGACGTTCCGGCGTTAATAACTAAACATTTCTCCAAAATACTAACATGTTATAATTGAAATAAGTTCTGACGTTCGATCGCTTTATGCACGGTTTGATAAATGTTCCGGTTTGGGATTTAATAAATGGTGTTGGTATTTTGGTGAAATAGTCACCGTGGCAACTATATAAACATACATATGTACTTATGAAATGAAATTTTTGAAAGATATCATTTTTAACTATTTAATTACGTATTATATACCAGTGCTATACTTGTACCGCAAATTATTTTTGTATGTTTATATAGTCACTATCTTTTTCTGTATAAATACTAATAGTGGCTTGGACTAAGTTTTCTGCACCGTTTTTATTGAATACATTCATTTGTGCGCGAAGCTTTGTTCAAGTTTTTTTGCATGCGTTTCGATTGAGCTGTTTTGTCACTTCAACAAATAGGTTGAGATTGAGGAAGGGCTCCCAGCGTCATCTTCCCAAGAAACCTTTCATGAACCAAGGCTGGACTACCCTCATTATGAACCCATATTGGATCCCGAATCAGAATTCCCCTGGCACCATCCAGATTCGCAGATATCAGACGTGGAAGTAAAGGTACCTGAAATCGACATGACACAATTTCATGATCCTTGGGACATCTATCGAGGACACATCCCACCTAATATTGAAGATTTATCAGTTCAACAGAACGTAGATTCGCAAAACACAGAAAACCACGATGAGATAAGGAAATACGCCTGGAACTACGTATCTCCCCAACATAACTACTCAGATACCAGTCAGCTAGATGTACAGATTATGTGGCACCATGGAAACACTCAGGAATCTCAGTACATTGAAGAAAGTCATCATGATTATGGAATAAATGTTTGGGATTATAAATCTGAATATAACTGCAATCAAAATCAACAGTCAATTGAGAATTTCAGTAATCCAGAACAACACTATGAACTAAATTTTACTGATCAATACAGTGAAGATAAAACTCATCATTACAAGGCTTACATTTTTGATCAATCTGAGAAAAGATTAAATACTCATGGTCGCGATTACATGCATGGACATACAGAGAATTTGCAAGAGGACAATCCCACATATTACAATCACATTCCATATACTGAAAAACACACTTCCTCACATGAACAAATAGATCACAACTATGTTTTAAATTTTCAAAAAGATGTAGATTCAACCCACTTATCTTTCAATCCTATTTACACACAACGCCATAAAGTTGAAAACGTCTACTGCATACATCTCGATCATGAAAAAGTTCAGAAAAAAAGTGATAATATTGAGACTGAAATTTGTTCCGAATTTAATGGTGACCTTGATTACGACATTTCCGAAAATATAAGGCCTCGACATCCCTATGATGGATATTATTTGCGACATCGCATGACTATTGATTCGCGTGGTCGGAAGATCTGCACACACGAAGTGCCTCCTACTCCAACACCTTCGCCCCCAGAAAGCCCAATCCCTCTAGAATATTGTTCTCGGCAATCTTCTGAGGAATATGATATTAGAAAGCAAAGTGAAACAGAGGACCAAGTAAGTTTATCTTTGAAAGGTAATAAACAAGTAAAGAGGTATGTATTTTTACTTTTACACAGAATACATGTAAATAGTATCTTGTTATTACACTTTTTGAATAAATAAATACTACATGATATTTATTGGTAATGTTTTGTTATGCATGCTAAACATTCCTAATAATATTGCACGCATTCCCCAACTTCCCTATAACAAGAGCTAATTTTTTTATATTAATTATACAAAAAAATATCACGCACATAATCTTATTACTGACACTGCTTTTTACTAATAACTATTTTATCTTATTACAGAGCGGAGTTGCGGGCAACCTAGCTCGTGTGGTGTTGGGCGTGGGGGCCCAGCGAGATGCTCTCGACGACTTGACTCGTCGCCAGGGATGGGAGGCCGGCAACATAGATTACATGGGAGTGGATGCCTTTGATAATATTTGGGCAAAGATTTCGCAAACTCTGAGTCAGCCTCGCGTCTCCCCCCCAAAACAATCGACTCCTCCACCACAACCAATTGAAATACCAGCACCACCTGCTCCAGTTGAAGTAGCGCCGCCCATATTGGAAGCTCTCAGTACGCAGACACCGACTTCTATGTCAGCATTTGATCCGCCTTCTACATCGTTAGAAGGTTCAACTTTAGTTGATACACCGGTGCCTACCGAAGCTTTCGTACCATTGGCTGAAGATTTGTCTGTTCCTGCAGAGGGACCTGTTTATACAGTAGCATCAGTAACTACTAAGGTCCTTGCTCCCGTGGAGGTAGCCAAGCAGCCTGAATCTTCAGACTTGTCTGAGGCCCTTGCTGGCACAAAAATTCCAGAAACGGTTAAAACTTCAGAATTAGATTCCGTCAAGACTACCTCAATTACAACATCAGCTCTTGCAGCAGCGCCTAAACCTGCTAAAATAGACGCTACGGTTGTTCCCACGGAGGATCCTGCCACTCTAGCTGAAGCTCCTATTGTGGAATCCCCCACGGCTGCAGCAGCTACAGCACCAGCAGCCACTGAAAAATCTCCATCTGTCATTCCGTCCGAAACTTCAGAAATTAAGAAACTGTCCGAGACAGTTGCTCCTGTGGCGTCACCAAAAGTTGTAACTGTTCCAGTATCTGGTGTAACCCCTACCAAGCCGGATATCCCTAATTCCAAAGTTACGCCTGAAAAAGTTGCTGCAACGACAGACAGTCCCCCCTTAGCCAACACACCTTCGAAGGAAGAAGTTCCCATAGTTCCTGCTGCCAAATGTGAGTAGATCGTAACACAAAATTGAGCCCGTCGGCTTATCAATCGGCTTTGCACCGTCAGATCTCACTGAGTTCATTTTGCAGTTTTCATAGTCTTATACTAATACAATTTATAGTTTAGTGTCGTCTGGTTTACGAGGCATGCGCCGTAATAACTTATCTACAAATGTAAATTACCTACGCCATTCTCGTAAATCGATGCATTCATAATGTTTTTGTGCCGTTTTGTGTTTTTTTCTTGGTTTTAATGTTATTTTACTGAACATACGTTTCAAAATTCGTTGTTGTTCACCCAGCTACCGAGGAGGCAGCGCAAGAGACGCGGCTTTGATAGAACAGGTAATAACAGTATAATACCCAGCCACGGCACAACATGTCATCCGACTTTTTTGATCGTTTATGAAAATTCACAATAAAATTTATATTTACTTTCATTCATGTAAATCTAAATATTAACACTGTTTCCCGTTCTTAAAAATCCTGTAAATAAATTTAATCGATGGATGTTGGGCTGTGTCCAAGTGGGTGCAATGTTTAGGAACTGGTGAACGTGAACGACTCACGAAGCTATTTCTGGCTTTAAACGGACATTAGCACGAACAGACACGTCTTGTGCAGGACGCGGGAGGAATTACGGCTGTGCGGCTATCTTTGCAGTAATGTACATCGGGAATGTTTCTCATCTACACTAATTATATTGAAACAAAGCAAAGATAGACGCTCAGGC
The DNA here is from genome assembly GCA_018245575.1 of Jemadia suekentonmiller. NCBI lineage: Eukaryota > Metazoa > Arthropoda > Insecta > Lepidoptera > Hesperiidae > Jemadia > Jemadia suekentonmiller. The sequence continues at coordinate 11,446 of DWDU01001737.1, forward strand.
AGTGATGCACTTTCAAGGAATTGTTACAATGAAATATTTATGCATATTAGTATGCAGTATTGTAGTTATTCCTGTTTTGTTTATTCTCGCTTTACATCATCGTCTCACATACATTGCAAGGAACATTATTATCTAACTCATGCTTAGTACGTTATCCCTTTTGCAGTACATTATCCTTCACATTTACGTGGTTTGTACATACATATATGGCATACAAATGAATACAGTATTGTCTATACATTTATCATCTAATTTGTTTTGAAGTCCGTTAAATGATATTGAACAGATATCTAAATATATTTTAAAATATAATAGTCCTTGTAATGTCAGCTTCGGATCTGCGCTAATCTGACTCAGGCTTAACTTTTCGCTTGCGTTTTCAAATTAACCATGTAGCTCTTTTTCCCTCGACTTTGTTCCAGGCCCTAACCGAGCTTGCTCTCTAATGTGACCGCCATACTAACGCCACGTCTAATCGATCGAGAGAATAAAGGCGGGAATAACTTGGTTGTATAGCGGAGGAGCGTCGCAAGCCAGCGGAGAAGCTGCAGCTACACCCGCCCGCCGCCGCCGACCCGCTGCCCACCCCGGACAGCGAGCTCGAGGACGCGGCGGCGCTCGCGCACGCCATCATCAGCAGCGAGCTGCGCACGCCCCCCGCCGCCCCGCCCACGCCCCCCGTAGCCCCGGCCTCGCCCCGCTCGCCCCGCTCGCCTCGCTCGCCTCCCATAGGCGCCGTGTCGCTCGCACAGATCGGCGTCGACCCCCAGCCCAAGGGCAAGTCTACCACGGCCGCCCAGATCGAATCCTCCGTCACCGAAGCCTCCGCAGACGCACCCAAGAAGAGAGTGGTCAAGAAGGTGCTGAAAAAGGAGGGCGCGGGCGGCGCCGAGGCGCCCGTGCCGCCGCCGCGCAAGAAGGAAAAGAAGCCCAAAGACAAATGAGCGCGCGCCACGCTCCCTACAGTTCCTTTGTGCCATATGTAACCCGCCCTAAGTTATGAGTGTATTTAATGTCCGAGAATGCTTTCATGTGCCGCGTACGTTTTTATGTTATACATTTCATTGTACTGCTCCCATTTAAACGTCCGTATTTGTATTCTATCTACACTGAATTTTCATATTATGACATTATTTTAATAACATTTGTATCCATGATAAAGTTGAAAATAATAAAAAAAAATATTAATTTTTAAAATAGTAAAGCTTATTGGTTTTTAAGAATTGATTACATACTAATTAGTCAGTCTCAGACATATTTATACAATACAATTTTATTTATAAACTTTTTCTATTAAAATGTATTTTGGAATATTTTCATTGTTTTAATATTGCAATATCACACCCGTATTTACCCGAAAGGGTGGTACCAGAAATATGTAGTACCTACTCTCACGTGTCACTTGTTATGTTATACATTGCATATAATATTATATGTGGTGAGTCTATTGCTATACACTAGAAGCAGTAGGTCGTAGTTGTTCCTAGTTTTGTAGTTGCTACTACAAAACTACAAATGACAAGTTACAAATACCCAGTAACATCCGAGCCGCGGAACGAACACGGCGACATTCGTCTCTGTCTACGCGTGAACCAACTTCACTCCGGTCGCATCGTCGTGCGGCTCGCGGCTAGCTTCACACTTCCGATACGACCATACGCATTAGGTACCTATTATACATTCATTTGCTATACGAATAAACCATTTTCAAACTAATATAATAAAGAAGTTATTGGCAAGCTCTCCCCCTCACAAACACTCTCAGATTATGCAACTGGCCGATATTTTCCGGATGAATAGGGATGATGACAGTGAACCAAAATCACTAAAGTTATGCATCTATTTAATGATACGTATATAAATGCAATGCAATACGTATGCAAAACACGTATTTATTTTATAATTATGATTGATTATTTATTATTTTTCTGAAATACATCTACAAAATACGATTATCCGCCGTGTTATGTTGAACGCCAATCAGAGGAAATAACGTCACGTTCGTGTAGATCACAATGACAGCTCTTGTTAGTGTCATATGTTCTGTCATCGAACTGGTCGAACGTGACGTCAAATCGAAGCCATAATAGTTTGTAGCGTTTTGGCAGAAATAAATGAAGTTTGAAAGTAAAATGTAATTTTTTAATATTAACTCCTCATTTTAAGCAGTAATATGATATACATTGTATATAACATTTATTTCTAAACATAAAAAAAACAGTTATTCAAAATTTGTCATCATGCCCATTGCGAAACGCAAATTGCGCCGTCATTGAAAGCGACAAACTTAAAAAGTATAAAAAAATTCCATACTCCGTATTACATCCTAAAACGTTCCATTAATACCTGGGCTGCTAAAATAAAATTAAAAATTGGTGACAAATATGCAAAAGGTGTGCCGGGTCGGGGCAGAGTAAGAATGTATTCCTCGACCTAGAGCGACCTACCTAGGCACAGATAAATAGATAGGCAGTACGCTGCAATAGGATCATGATTTTAGAAATATAAAAACAAGATCCCGCGTGTAATCCCGGAGAGGTAGGCAGAGGAGTGAAAGTATTAGTATTATTA
>DWDU01001738.1:0-14015 GCA_018245575.1 Jemadia suekentonmiller
GTTAAGTCCAGTTTCGGGAACCAATAAAATAAAAATAAAAACAAAATAAAATAACAACAAACAAAATCTAAAGTCAAATATTGCGTGTAATTGACTTGAACTTGAACATTCGTTGCATTTTTCAAGGTCACCTATAAAAAAACTAACTAAGATGGTGCAACAACCTGAAATTAGATTTAGTCTCCCACACTAAGACGCGTCATTTCGATCTGTTTTGCGATTCCGCGAGCCAATTTTCCACCTGAAGCTCGCGCAAGTCCTTCATTACTTCTTCCTTCGATACCTGTAACGGCTGACTGTGCGTTTACCATTCAGCCGTCCCGCGTAAGCACGTTTCACCGCTCAATCCTCGCCCTTTTTCTCAAGATGGCGGAACCACCGAAGTCTGTTTGCCTTTATTTCGCGAATGATATTTGGCTCGGCCATCAGATCCTCGAACTCCTCATTCTTTCTTCGCTTCCACACTCCGTCCTCAGTTTTTTTATTCGTAATAATGATTTAATGCAATACTTCGATTCCATGATTGTTTTGCGTTACAGAGAAATTTAATCTTACACAAATACTCATCAGAGTGATTCATTTTTAACATGCTTTATACGATACAATTTAAATAGCACGCTGTATACAATAGTACAATAGATTACATGCGCCGTCATACTGCTGGTGGCAGTCATCTATGTGTGACGTCACGGCCACGTCACACCTAGGTCGAGTTATGTATCTATGCTAGTAGGTCAGTAATAGATGACGGCTAAGGAATGTCACTTGGCGCTGCTCTGTGACAAATGACAAATGTTATGACGTCTACAAGAACGAGATGTCGTAATAAGAAAGTACGAGATAACAGGATGATTAGTGCCGGGTGTTATAATTTGATGTCGCGTTACAAATTATATACGCGTCAAAAATACATGTGCTCTCCTGTCATATATATGTATTATATCGTGATGTAATATGAAGGGTGGAGCCAGTGTCTGTGTGGACTGCATTTATCTTTGTTGTATCTAGGGCAAGGTCAAGCGCGAGGATACGAGTCTACTTTATAAGATGACAGAATGACTGCAAACAATTAACGTTTTCTAACCCATAATATTATACGAAAGCTTAAACTTTTTACGCTCTATTACGTGACATTACGCTTGTAATCCCCTAAAATGTAGGCAGAGACGCGTAGTACATTGTCATGTTTCATCATTACGTTAGACCTGCCACCATGGAACGCGGGTGAAAGTATTGCTGTACACACAAATCCAGTCTCCGAGAATGTATTAAGAATTTTAAATTAGAAATATCCAATAGTACTCGACCGGGGAATGGAATCTACAACCACTCGGGCAACAAGGTAGTCAGCCATCATTTCCTATGAAAATTTTAACGATGCCACATTTGACACTCTTTCTCGCAATTATTCTTGTTTGCATTAAATGTTTCTTGCAATAATTCTTCTTGAATGATTTTTTTCTTACATACATTCTTACAATTTTCTCTTCACGTATATCATAATATTAATGTTTTTTTATTTCTGTAGAAAACTTAACAGCTAATACGAAGTGTAACAAACAAATAATGTAACATAATGACAGCCATTTACAATCTTTCACCTATAATGTACATAGTTAGACACATATATTCGTAATAAAGTATGTATTGTCACAAATAGAAAGCACCAAATCCTACATATTTATCTCTATCCTCACTGAATTTGTGCTCTCTGCCTACCCCGTAAAACATAAGCTGATCCGACACATCATTCGCCGTAAACCAGTGCGTCACGCTTACGGACGCCAGCACATTTGTATTTTGTAATAACTCTTCAATTATCTAGTCAATGCGTTCGCGTGCCGTTGACATTCTTTATTCAAAGTAGCAGACATCTTAGAATTAATATTAGTATTCTATTAGTAGATTCAATATTATACGTGCATAATATATATTTTTAAGCCGATGATAAGTGGGTGTAGTACACTCCTCTGCCTATGCCTTCGGGGAATACAGGCGTTACGTTTTCTTAACTATTACCTATTATAAAATATAGAATGCAAATTAGGGTTGCCAGATTTATTTTGTAGCCAAGTCGAGACTTTGAAACTATTAGAGAGAAACAAGCGGGATTCTTTTATCGAAAGTGGGACATAATATTGCCGCCCACGTAAAAAAAAGTGTATATGTTTTGGCGTATGACAATGACGTCTACAAAAAAATGATATAAAAAAGTTCGACTACTTCCGCCTCCTTAAAAGTTTATATGTGTTATTAAATTATTTATAATACATATATTTAATTTTGATTAAAAAATCGGGACGTCTAGCGACCCTGTAGCAAATGTAGATGTGCTGTATATCCTAACACTAACCGAAGATTATAACCTAAGATTGGTAATAAAGCCTTTTATTTCCCACAGATTATACGTACAAATGTAATATCTCGTATGTAATCTTTGAAGTGGTAAGCAAAGGACTGTAGTACACACCCACGACCTATTGACTATCCTTTATAATATAAATATAACACTGACTAAATAGTATAACCTAATGTAGGATAATAAGGAAAGGGCTGCATAGAATTTCGCAATAGCGATTCGCGGCGTTCATTAGAATATTAATTAAATATGGCTGCCGTTTTACTATCTGTGCGCACTCGTTATGCAGAGCGAGTTGCACGCTATTGTTGTGATGTAATAACCTAGGTCACAGCTTGTCATCTTCGGCCATGAAATATATGTACATACATGGATATGTACGTACGTCAAGTTACTCCTGGTTCCCATAATTATGACGTTTGCTCTTTGACATTTCTCTTTTTCATCTGTCCTCTCAATGACAGCTCCTTTTTTGTTTAATTAATTGCATTTATAAAAAAGGCTATTTGTGCACTAGGGACGATTTGACATCACATTTTTTTATAGTACTTTAGGGATAATAATCGGAACAGGTTCCTTTGATACACATATAAAAACAGAATAAATATGATTGCTACTGCCCGGCGATGCTTAGTAGGTTGTGTTTCGAAGACATTTTCGACACAATTCACACACGTATAAGGCTAGAAAAGACCATTCGAAGAAACGTAGGATTTTTCTTCGGTTCGTCTCCATTTGTCGGATAACAAAAAAATGGCAATAACTTACTGCAAAAAATCGATCTTCTCTTTGATTCTTTTTCAGGGTCTCTCTCACAGTAAGTGCTGCACTGATTGGTGGAGCAATTTATTTCTGCGCAGCCGTCAGTCTCCGTAGGGCCCTCTATCAGTCTGTTCAGGGAATCATTTTTGTCGACTTCCTCATTGGACAACGATACTGTATTACGGCCGATGGTCACTGTTGGTACTTCACACATTTTTTGTACCTGAAACAACGAAAATTCAGTATTAACATCGCTAAGTTCAACCCTATTCCACGGAAGGGATATATAGCATTACTAGTGAAACGTGAAAGTGCCGTGAAACATTCTTCTGCCCACCCCATCGAGGAAATACCGCCGTATACTCAGTAATACCGACTGCATGTCTATGTGGTACATGTTTTAGTTAAAAAAAAAATATTTTACTCGGTAGATATGTCGAACTTGGGGAAGAAGGAAGGTTAAACAAATCCTTAAGGGATGGAAGGCTGCATAGACATTAAAATGATTTGAATGCGAACAAAGTAATTCTTACTCTATGGTCGACTGGAAACCATAAAATAATAATAAAAACAATTATCTAATGTAAAAGCAATACATAGTCTATTAAAACATTTAAAACTCGTGTATTGAATTCAAAGACTTGTTTTATCAATTATACGAATTTTGAGCGAATATATTTTGGTGCCTTTGGATTAAAGTAATGTTATTGCACAATACCGAATGCTTTTTATTCGATGTACCTGGATATCATGGAATTGGCAAAGTTCATAATATTTTACAATCCAATTTTTTTAACATATGCCCCATCCATATTACATACATATCTACACGCTAGATTCCTTACCGGTTAAGCAGAGAGCACCGAATGCCAAATATCTTAACAGACCTACCGCGCTTCTTCTACATTCATCACTCTCTTCATACATGCACGTCGATGGCGGAGACTTCTGACTCCCCCATCAGCCAGTATGAGGCTTATTTGATCTAGATATGTGAGTCTTGGCCTCCATATTACGTTGCGTCTATTTACGATTTTAAATGTAATACCCAATGCGGTGCTGAAATTTCATTGTAATAATCGTAATACAAAGAGTATCAAAGCGTGAGCTTCTTTCAATGACTAATATTTAAATTATTACTTTATAGTGTTGTAAGTGACGAAAGTGGGTGTAGGGCAACGGCCGGACGTGCATCTTAGCGTCAGCGTGCGGTCATTTATGAAGAAATAAGCATTAATTATATAAAAACTTAAAAATGAAATGAGTAGTTCAACATGCTTCGTTTGTTTGTGAATTAAATTTGTGGTTGATTTTATTTACATTTTTTGTTCAAAAATAATTCTAAACTTCAGTGTTAATATTGTCGACAAAATAATCTTATAAAGAATCTTATAATCATGTACGACTCATATAGTTCCGCGTCGGTGACGACTGTTAAATATAGTCCCAAGTCGCACGCTGTTGAGAGAGCTGTACCCAGGAATTGAACGGAAAAACGATTGCAAACATCCGAGTTAAATAATGACCGGCTCTATTTCATAAGAATTGTAAAAATTAGGATACATTGATTTAAAAAAATAAAATGAACATTAATATGAATGAACATGTTCCTATAAGCAATTCGACATTATTATTATGAATATAAGTTTCTCATTTTAATTTAAATATCGAATTGCCAAAGTAATTTATATATTTGAAATATTAATATAATATAACATATTCACAACAAACCGAGAATGTATTTAGTGTTTGTTAGTTTCAGTAAACGAGAGAGAGAGAGAGATAGAGAGAAAGAGGAGAAAATGTGTGTAAGAGCGTTATGGACATCATTCTATTCAGATGTAGGTGCACATTGACGATGGTATCCTGAATTCTTGTGCTGCTTATATGTAAAGAGTACGTAACAATGTCTACGTATCTCGAAACACATCTTTTACGGGTATTGCAGGAAAATTTAACATTATATTATTGCGATTCAGTTTTGCACGCGTCAATGATATTTAATTTTAATATAGTACATTTCAACCACGTGTCTTCTGTCTCAATGTTAATTTCTAAGTCATATCTACTACATTTTATCTCAGGTCAGTGCGGTTACTTAAACATTATTATGTAACACTTTATTATTGAACATTGTTATTTTACTATTATGTTATTGAATTAATTTTCGCTCTAGCCGCTTGTAACCCGGGAAGCCTCCTTTTAGTCGCCCCTTACGACAGACAGGAAATAGCATCGCTCGCATTCAGGTCCCAAGCTACAATTTAGGCTTGACCAAATGTGGACAACATTTGGTCAAGCCTAAATTGATTCCTATTTAATATTGCTATATTCATATATTCACATCCGAAACTAGCATTTTTTTTATTATTTACAATTTATATACACTTTCAAATAACGTCACGTCTGTAACCACGGAAGAAGTAGGCAGAGGAGTGCAGTACGCTACAGTCTCACACTTCACTAGTTACGTTTTACTTAGTTACGTTTACGTTTACGGCCTACAACGGAATACGTGGTGAACCTATCGCCGTACACCGGGCACAAATCCAGACTCCGAGTCACTACTAGAATTTTTTATTACAAAATGTAAATTACAAAAATCAATAGTATCCGACCCGGATTTGAACCCAGGACATCTCGATCGTCAGTCGCACTTGCGACCACTCCACCAACGCGGCAGTCATAGACTTTTAATCATCTTGATATTTTAAAGCAGATTTTTAGAAATATATGTACAGACACTGTCTTGTTTCAGTATTATTATTATACACAAATAAGATATCGTAAACAACGCAGACGAAGTCGCGGGTAACAGCGAGTATATTATTGTTTTGCACCTACCGTAGCTTTTAATTTTATTCGCCAATGTACGCCGATAAGCGTTGGGTTCTCTATAAATGACGTATAATAATGAATAAATACAAAAGTATTTTGTTATGTTCAAATCATTTATTAAACAACGGGAAATTCCAAATAATCATTAATTAGTATATAACAGGTATTTCTGCTTTGATATTTGAAACCTTATCAAACACTATATTAATGTACAGGAAATACCATAGACAAGTATAGGCAGTATTCAAATAAAAAAATGTTTTTACTTCATTACAACCAGCTAGCTTTTACCCGTGCCTTCGCTTGCGTTGTTGTCAACTTCGAAAAATTCATCTATGATGATCATATTATAAGCAATGAAGCAATCGAGTCGAGACGAAGTAAGAATACATTCCTCGATCCCGTGCGATTCAGGGTGTCGTAAGAGGCGACTAAACCCGGCGCTGGCAAATCGTGGTATGGCGCGATCTTATCTGTCCGCCTATGGGTGTGGTGCGAGAAGCTGTGTATGCCGTTGCCCAGCGTAGGAATTACGGGCATAACCCTCAGGAAAGGCCTATATCCAGTAGTGAACTGCAATAGGCTCATGATGATAAGCAATAAATGTATGTACAATTGTTTATCGCACCTTAATTCGTGTTGGAGGCAATGTTGATAGGCCACTTAAAAATGTTTTTCTATCTTTCGGGAACATTATTTTTCTGAGTAACATATATTAGGCACTTTTCTGTATCCCTGGCAATGTGTGTGCGTAATTTCATGATAATCGGTCGAGTGGTTAAACCGTGAAAGCGTAACAAACAAACTCAAGTTTGCATACATAATATATTATTAGTGAGGAATAAAGTCGACAGTGACACTACTAGTGTTGAGAGGTACATATTTAATGAAATCCTTCTAATATAAGCTACACGCTTCTTGTTTTGCCTAACATTAAACAAAACAGTATTAATGTAGTAATTTAATTTGCATTCCCCAAATATGATGGGATTTTGCTACTACGCATCTACCTCTGACTATACAGTGTTACATTTGATGCCAAAATTACATATCATTTACTGTAATGTTGCAGGAACAGTTTGAGAGAAAACATTAATTTAGCATAGTTCTTTAAAACGTTATATACGTCGCCAGTGGTTGATATGGCAAACTGACAGGAAATTTGTGTAGAACAATATAACAATAATGGGTTTTGTAATGAAGATACTAATGAAGTTATTAAGATAAGTTGATTGCCTCGTTTATCGATACAGAGTCTGTCTACCTTACAGGGATTGCAGGCGTAATGTTACGTAATAATGAAATTACTTTGCTAAGTATTAAAGCCATTACTAGGTGAGGATTCAACGTGGCACTTTGCAGCAAGATTTAATGGGTATTCAACGATGGCAGTACTGCACGTTGACGTGCTTCCGAAGTATAAAAATGTTAGAAAAAAGGAAGTTCGATTCATAATACAATTTTAATACAGGCTTACGTGCTTCATTACTACACCCATACCTCTCTGATCTCAAAAGTCGTAAAAACACTTTAAACCAGAATTTGTTATAAATTATGTTTCATACTATTTTGTTTGCCATTTTTATTTTCTAACGATCTGACCAATTCTTATTTGTACAATTTAAAATGCAAATTTTCAGAAATATCTCGTTTATTACTTGCCATATTTTAAAACCTGAACTGGTAATCTCAAAATATACAACAGGACAAGAAGAATCCATATATGGATTGAAATTGACACGTGTATATCTTTTTCAACGTATTCAATTTCAAAATACGATAATTAACGTTTTAAGTACTGAGGTCGTGAAAACTTCTTAAAGTAACTATTTTTAGTGTGCAGTTCATCAAAGAAGATACACGTTGAAGGTTTTATAATCAATCTCAAATATAATCCTCGACCTCTCCATTCGCAGATGGCTGGAAATGTATCCATAGTTATACAATGACATTGGCAATAATATGATTTTCTGTATATCAGTGCAGAAAAACATACGATTTCGTTATTGTATCTTATAAAATTGTACGATGTTCTGTGCCGTAGATTGATCTTTTTTCTCTACTAATTAAATATTGAATGTTGAAAAACTGTGTTGGCAGGACGTTATTTAAATTTCAAAGTTCTATCAGACGAATAACACAAATTTTATACCATGTAATATTAAAAAAAAAATACTATTGGATGGATGGATACATTTAATTGACAGTAACAACTTTGTTAGTAATTCTTTAAATTTCAAAATATCTCTAACCTTACAGATCTGACACTTCTTCGATATCCATCACTCCTGTATATATGGACCAGGTTTTGGCAACTTTTACCTCCTACATTAGTAAAAGTAACTGTTGAATCGTAGATCTGTACTTCACTCTTCTGCGTGTCTCTCCGGGGATTACAGGCGTTATTTTACGTTTAAAGACCGTTCAAAGTATGAGGAAAAAGTGCATAAATTAATTATTAGCTCGTCTTTAATTTTTTAAAACATTCGAATTCAAGATCAAGTTAAAGTCATTGCTATTACAACGGTCAATAAAAAATAAAAACCAGGATTTAATTACTATTCTTTTTTGTCTGCTTCAGAAACATTTTAAAAGTATTACACAATTGCAAATTATAACAACGATAACAGAGTAAAACAAAACAGAAGCAATACGGACTAAAATATAAGGACATTCTTAATGAAAAAAAAAACGTAACATCACGCCTGTAATCCCCGAAGAGGTAGGCGGAGGAATGTAGTGTACCTACAATCCCACATATCACCAATTACGTTTACGTCCCAATATGGAATAGGTGGTGAGCCTATTACCATACACTGGACACATTCTTAATGAAAATAATATATTACCTACTCTTGGTTTACAAGACTATTGTGGTACTTGATATTAACTTGGTATTTATTATTACTTAGTATTTCTTTTATGGATAGTATTGGATCTAATGGTTCTTACCCCACACAAAATTTAAATGAGCTTTTATTTTTGAGAGATTTACCAATTGAGTAACTAACACGGATTCTGCTCCTTAAACAAAAGGGTTGTAGCGATTCACGACAACGTTTTTTTTTTAGTTACTATAAGCTCATAGTGTGGACTTTCCATAAATCTACAACAGATGGCGTTGCGCGGCACACATGAATCACGCTATTGAAGTTTTTTAGCATTCCGATACACGCACCTTATTTTAATATTCAAGTGACTTAGTTCGACAGCGTATGACTGTTTATCTATTGAATTTATCGATCCATTTATAATATATCGTTGGAAAAATCGACTAAAAAACTATTTTAGATACCTTGTATGGCATTTACATGTAGTAGTTATAATAACGTGTATGGAGATTTTCACTATTCGAATATCATCACAATTGGATGACACGGGACCGAATTTAGATCAATACAATATTTGGGTCACGGAGACGGTGAATTGATACTAAATACATATTGAAGAGTTAGATGGTCTCACAAGGCCAGCTCTGCAAGGCAGGGCTCCGTGCCGAAAACAACTTGTAAGTTTCAGATACATTATTATACGAGCATTAATGTCAAATTACCAGGATCAATTCTCTGCTTCGTCACGCTAGGTCGCTTACGGGTTAGGCAGAGAGCGCATAATATTACTAATCTATAACAATATTATAATAATTTGTATTTTAGTTTAGATTTAGTTTCACGATATAGAGTCGAGAAGGGTTATATTTAGGTAAGAATCATCAGCTGTGCCTGGACACATATAAATGCCGTGGCCGCCTATGGGTAGTAGTGTAGGCGGTGCGAGAAGTTGTACTCTGTGATCCTAACTCTGATGGCCAGAGTGAGGATCATGGGTATAACCCCTCGTGGAAGGCCTATGTCCAGCAGTTGACTGCAATAGGCTGATGATGATGACAACGATGATGATGACGGTGAAGAATCTTTAAACCTAATTCAAGGTTGACAGGGGTTTAGACACTATCCCAATTTGAACGTAACCTGTTTGAACGTAACGTGTTTATTAAATACGTACAGCTTGGCGGTACCGCTGCTTACAACCAAGGCATCTTAGATATAACAATCGTGCTGTTAGTGTTCAAATGAGAATGTCGCAGAAGTGCCAAGTAGTGTAAAGGAGCGTAATTCCCTTACATATAGAACAGCAACATCGTCATTAACATCAACATCAACATAGTCTTCAACAACATCGTATACAACATCATTATCAACATAATCTTCAACATCACCATAAATATAGTCTTCAACATTTCATCAACATCATCATCTTCACCATCGTCATCAACATCTCCAACAACAACGTTTTAATCGCTAAGTGAATGAGCTGTCCACTACTGATCTGCGGTACCGGCAGCGGCTGGATACGGGTCTGTTCTCAGAATGAGAAGAGTTAAGGCAGTAGTCAGCCACAGCAACCAAGTGAACACTCTGGTATTCAAAACGTTAATAATCCTTCGCTTTTTCCTCGCAGCAACGCGATGTTCAATTTAGTCATGGATATAATTCCTAGCGTTTTTGAAATGCAGTCCAACTTAAGGATATCAAGTAAGTCGATCCAGGCCTTCTACTCAAAGAAACGCCTCGTGCTGATTCTCAAATGACGTCCGTCCATAGCACTCTACGCTTTGTATGTATTAATAATAATAATTAAATAATTATTACTTTAATACAGCAATTTTGAAGATAATGAGATACATCAACTTTTATGTTCATACCCAACTCCGAGCACTTATAAATATTAATAACGCAATGTTTGTATCATCTAAGGAAAATACAAAATATATAATATTTTTTTATTATTATAAAGAAGTAACAATAACTGCAATCACATGTATTTATTTTATTTAGTAATATCATGTTTTTATTGCCTCAAATGTATAAAAAAAAAACGTAATTTCACGCCTGTAATCCCCGAAGAGGTAGGCAGAGGAGTGTAGAACACTCCCACGTTTCACCAGTTTATATGTATATTATGTATATTTAAATGCATTATCTTCTTCTTCGAGTCGGTAGCTGATCGTTATTGATTAGTCATCGTGGTGAAAGAATTAGTCGCAATGTTCAGGATGCGCCGGGCAGTATGTTCTTAAATAGACATAGTCGTCGCTCGGGGAGCCTTCTTTTATGCATTATTGCGGTGCATGAAAGGAGCCTCACCGAGCGACGTCTATGTCTATTATGTGCGAACATACACTCGTAATTAAATGTCATAATCCTGAATATAAATTTGAATTAGACACGAAGACCAATTATATAATTGAAACGAAATTATGAAATATCAAAACATCATAAGATACAAAATACGCAGAATACAGCTGAATAGAAATAACAGAATATAACATACTTATAATAAATATCTTCTCTCTCTACAGTCGTTCTTTAGATGGCGTTATATGGCACAATAATTATTATTATCGTTTAATTTTATACAAATGTATTAGTAAGCTCGTTAAAACACGATGAAAAAATATTGAATTTGGAACGACATAATATACATAGGTAAGTAGCATTTTTAATATATTATTATTTATATCACGACAATATGCGCCGGAAATATTGAGCCAGTGACGATACATTAACATTTATAATTTCTTTTATAATATTTCAAAATTGGTTCGTGCCTTTTCCTCTGCTAAATCGCCTAATGGAAAGCGAGATGCAGTCTAGAGTATTTTACAACGTGTTTTACTGCACGTTAGTAAAAATAGACTCCAGCAAGGAATTCCATTCTTTGGCCATCTGTAGCAGAAACCATTTAGCGAACCTTTCATCCTATTCAGAGGGGTATCTATAAGATGTGGATGGTACCCTGCGCTATTTGTATCCGATTGTAGAACGGAGCACGCATTTTCCTGAATTTAAATGTAATTTGCCTGGCACATATTAAATGACAATTATTGTTGGTCTTCGCACGTTAAAAGATATGAGCAAACACTTCGTATATATGATTATTGACCGGCTTATAAAAATATATTTTTTCAGATATCCCAATTACTGTTCGGACAGCTTCGTGTACAAAGCGCTCGGATAGGTCTATTCGGCACTAGTGGGGCTATTCGGAAAAAACATACATACACAATGTTAGTTAAACCTATAATTTAACAACATAAAATGACGTCACACCTATATTTTTCAGAAAGGGTGGACAGTAACGTTTCTTGGAATAGAGGTTAAGAATATTGCTATACACCGGAAAGAAATCAGACTCCGAAGTTTCGACTACTGGTATTTCAAATTAGAATACCTAATAATACTTTGCCCGAGCTGGGAAGTAAATGTAAAACCTCTTGTTCAGCAGTAGCGTTTGTAATCGTAACCCCTAGGCTGGTGCAACAAGGCCGCCAACTATTTTAAGCGTGTTAATTATATAAATATGTACAGGCATATACTTTTTGTTTTTATTAAGTTATCTAATAGTTATGTTAATGGATTATTTCTATAGTCACACATAATTATCCCTTTTTTATGAGGCTCAAATATAGTAATGGCTTTTAGTATACAGCACAATTTCCTTAACACTATGGTTTCCTTGACACCGCGGTTTCCTCAAAAAACCTGCGTCGCAGTAGATGCCGGGCTATTAGCGATTCTGACGAGAACAATGTAATATTTCCGAAGAATAACATACACATTTTATCTACCTACCTACTTATGTTTTGGGCGATTGTACCTAAGATTTGATTTTGACGGGAATATTTAAAATATTACCTCCCGGATGTTTTCTTTCTCCTTAGAATGCACCTAAATATATTACATGGGTATGTACAGTCTGTATATATGTATGTAAAAACTCCATGGCAATATTTATTTATAAACCTGAATAAATAAAATTCCGCTTCATCATATTATGTGACAAGCTTTGTGTTAAAGAGTAAATGTAATATCACGCTTATAATCCCCGAAGAGGTAGGCAGAGAAGTGTAGTAGTGTACAAGAGTAGAGTAATGCAAGTGTTGATAATAAAAAACTTCAAATAAATAATTTGTAATCGTTTCCTTCATAAATTTTCTAAAATGTCGTGGAACTTTTTGACTTGGTAAAACCGCCCTAGTCATATTGTACTGGTCAGAAGGTTCAACAGCAGACAATAAATGAAGAATAAAAAACGTAAAATCACGTCTTTAATACCCGAAGAGGAAGGTAGAGGAGAGCACCACACTCACGCGTTTAACCAATTACGTTTATGTCCCCTAATAGCCCTCAATAATTAAATTATTGTAAATTAAATGGTTATAATTTAAAATTGAAAACAAAAAAATCTTGACAATGATGACCTCCGTTTTGATTTTTCAGTGGACAATGTACGTATTACAATGTTTTAACTGCCAGCATGTTATAAAGTACAAAATAGGGCTAAGTTTACTTGCGCCAGTGTTCGGTGATAGGTGAATGTTCAACATATTGTACGCGAGAGGTGTGTCAGTAAGTTCAAGGCTTGAACAGGACTGGGTGAGACTAAGCACGCATATGAACATGTATGTAACGAGTATATGAAAGATTTATAACATGCGCGAAGGAAACTAAGGTGTCCGAAAACGGAATTTTAAATCTATGTGATTTTAATAGTATTTTTCAATTTGAAAGGAATGCGGCTTTTGTTTCTTCTGAAGTATATTTGTTACTTATTTTACTGCCTTTATTTTTTTTTCCAGCAAAGGATGATACACTCGGTGATAAAAACGAAAAAAAATGTACGTGCTTACAATTTTATTTTAACCATAAAAAAATACGTACATCGATATGAATGTAAATGGTTAATTGTTAACAAAGGATTCCGAAGGTGATTTAAACGTTGCATTTCATATCATTTCTTAAATCACTACATGGTTAGATTAAATTGTTTTAGAATACGAAGACTACGTTGCCAAGTGTGTATTAACAGACTTCATGGTGTCCTGTTAAGTAATATATTTTCCTTTCGTAATGTTCGGTAAACGCACGTGTTTATAAAAAAAATAATATTAAAACGTAACATCACGCCTGTAATCACCGAAGAGGTAGGCAGAGGAATGTAGAACATTCCTACGTTTCACCAGTTACGTTTACGTCCCACTATGGAATAGGTG